>JALGBA010004273.1:915000-967500 GCA_023970755.1 Azemiops feae | reverse complement strand
TGGGCTGGAAACCAGATGAAATTTTAAAACTCAAGACTTAAATTAATCATACAATTTAAAAAACAATGACAAAGAACCTTCTCCAGTTCCAATATTGTGCATATGTGGAATGTAGCCCTAAATACTTTATACTTCCCATCCTTCCACTGATTGGCAATCAAAATATTGTCTGGCCCTTCATAGGAACAGAGGTACACAAGATACAGAATTTTCACTTATAAGCAGGATATGCAACTTCTTCAGTTCTATGAAAATATATTCTATAAAAATATACTTCTTTGGCTTTTCCAAATATTTGGGTAAACATTGTCAAGAGCATTATGAGAACTTTATATGTATTCAGCTGACACGAGTCCAAACTTAGTGCTTGTTTCATTTCTTTCATAAATTAAGTGATCGAACATGCAAAGTGCCACTGTGATAATCCAGATCAGTCAACTCAATTAAAGGGACAACTACAATTGGTTGAGCAAGTATTTTATCAAACAATCAAAACTGGTTTGAATTAGTCTTGCCTATATAAATCTCACAAATTTTGGGTCCCCTTAGCTTTCTGTTGTTTATATCTCACAAACTTTGGGTCCCCTTATGCTTTCTGCTGTTTCAATTCTTAAAGCTTATATAGTTTCATTTTCTTTCATTAAGGATTGAAGGCACCTGCCAGGTGTTTCCAACCACTTTGAAGGTATCTAACTTCTTTAAAGCAATTAATGGGCAATTTTCTAAAGTGGTTACTAAAGGAAGTGCAAACTTACTGTAATTTGTAGGCTCCAACTGCGACTGGAACTAAAATGCTAAATTTCCTTGTCTCCTGGTTCTCCTAATGTCCTCATGAGGAACAAATGAATGGAGTACAAAACATGGCTGATCTCACATCCTCTCTTTCTCCAGATCCACTTGTCAATTCCTTCTTAGCTGCAAACATTGACTTTGCATCAGTCTACCATGTTCTTAAGGAAGTTCCCAGAACCCAAGAATAATTTCCAAGGGTTAGAAGGGTTTTTGTCTTGGCTAACATCAGTCTTCCTGACTCTACAATCAGCAAAGCACCTAAGTAAAAATGGGATTCCTATATGAATAAGCAAGGCAGGAGCCATGGCTCTCACAAAAGAACATTATTATTTGGCTCAATTTGCCAATAAAGCACCTACATGGTCCTCCAAGTAGAATATTCTACAAATAGTTAAGTGAGAAATGTAAATTTTGGGCTGCTTGGTATCATATCTGACAGAAATCAAACATCATATTCTGCAATAAGAATATCATGTCAACTATCAAGCATGAAAGTGAGAGTGTTGAGGGATCCTTTGCTTACTTTGAATCAAACAGATTATCAAGTCATCTGTCTGTCAGTTGAAGCTGAATCATGAGTGTATAGCAAGACAATAATTGCAAATATACAGGCAAGTGTAAAAGAAAATGGATGAATACAATGTTTTAGAATGGCCAAGTCAGTCCACAACTAGTTACCACAAAAATGCTGTAGCAGGACTTGAAACACACAGTTCATGTTAGAAACTCTCACACTAAGAGTTCACTATGGAGGAATGGGCCAGCATTCTAATGTAGCAATGTGAAAGACTGATCACCAATTATAGGAAGCATCTGGTTGGAGTCATTGCAGTTAAAAGTAGTGCAACCAATTACTGAACCTAAAGAGCAATTACTTTTTCAGATTAGCACACTGCATGTGGATTTTTTTGGTAACATACCTTGGTGTTATTTGTATACAGCAGCAATATCTCTGATGTTTAGTGACAAGTTATGCAAAAAATTCAGAAACTCCAAAAGGGCAAAGATTTTTTTTCACAGAACTATACCTCTGAACAATTTTTATGGGACTTCTCTGTTGAGTTCCAATGCCAAAGGTAATTCTGTACTTATTCCCACTGCTTTTCAATTCCTTATTTTTCTCCTCGCTTCATTTTGAAATCCATTACTGTTTCCTTTGCTATTCTGAATCTTCATTTCAGTTATGTGCCTAACATTTCTTTCTTTTTTAAAGATTACTGAGAATGCTTGATAAGTGGATAAAAAGACAGGTCCAAAATATTTGAGCAAACTAACTGAAAGGTAAACTGTGCAAGATTAAGGAAGGAAAACATCTGCAGGTTACAAATAATTTTCCAACTTACACTTTCAAATGTTGTCTGAATGATATAGCAGTGGCAACTGAATCTCCACTAATGCTTCTGGAACGTAATGGCATAAACCTTGCCTACCATCTATCTTCCTACGCACCTAAAATTATGCATCAGGAAAAACTGTTTTGTTACTTTGCAAGCACTTACATTTTAATCTATTTGAGTTCAGAGGACTTTATATTCCATATCTTTGTGATTTGAATAAGGTTGCCAACTCTTATTTTAAAATGTTTAGCAGTCTGAAATAAATGTAGCTGTTACCATAGTAAACATCAGGTTTGTTTATACTAATCCATGCTTACCTATGACTTAATCCTGAAGAAAAGAAGATTCTTCATGCTGGAGAAAGGGCGTTGTCTTACCTGAACGCCTTTTCTCAGCATGATGAATGGAGAATCCACCGATGGGTTGAATCTGACCTCCTGCTCATTTAGACCAAGTCAGTCAAAGCTGCCATGCCTGTCCTGGCTCAGGCCACCCCCCCAGTTTCGATGAGGACGAAGCAATGACTGCACGACGTGTTGGCTTCCAGATCCCTAACACTGTGCCCGACTGCGCAAAAGGGATGGGTGTGGATTCTCCATTCATCATGCTGAGAAAAGGCGTTCAGGTAAGACAACGCCCTTTCTCCAGCATGAAGAATGGAGAATCCACCGATGGGACATACCAAAGCCCTACTGTCCCTCTGGGTGGGAAGCAGCTTGGGCCAGTATCCCTGTCGCCGGCACCACTTGCTGTAATACCCTGCGACCAAAAGAAGCCTCCGCCGAGGCAAACCTATCAAGTTTATAGTGGCGCACAAAGGGGGAAGGCGAGGACCAAGTCGCTGCCCTACAGATGTCAATTATAGAGGCCTGTGTAGCCCATGCTGCAGATGTAGCGGCACTTCGAGTGGAATGCGCCGTCACATGCCGTGGAGCCGGCAAGGAACACGCCTGATACGCTTCCGCAATACATGCCCTGATCCACCTGCCAATGGTGGAAGATGAAACCTTCTGACCCTTAGAGGCCGGTTGGAATGAGATAAAAAGGGCTTCAGATTTGCGAAAAGGCGCAGTCCACTTGACATAATATCACAATGCCCTGCGGACATCCAAAGTGTGCCATTGTCGTTCCCAATCACGGGACGGGTTGGGACAAAAATCAGGCAACACAACCTCCTGCGCCCTATGGAAAACTGTATTGACCTTGGGAATAAAGGAGGGGTCTAAACGCAGGACCACCCTATCCGTATGAAAAACACACAGGTCCTCTCTGACTGAAAGAGCTGCCAGCTCTGAGATATGCCTGGCCGAAGTAACTGCGACCAAAAAGGCGACCTTGAGAGATAAGGACCTAAGACTGCAGGTCTGAATAGGCTCAAAAGGTGACCCTGTGAGGGCCTGTAAGACCTGTGGCAATTCCCAAGTTGGGTATCTATGCACTACAGGCGGTCGACTGTTGAGGACCCCCTTAATGAAGGAACGGATCATGGGGTGTTGAGCCAGCGGCTCTGTATTATCACAGGAGAACACTGTGGACAAGGCCGCAACTTGTCTGCGTATAGTGTTGGGCAGCAGACCCCTGTTAACACCTTCCAACAGATAGTCTAGGATCCGAGGAATAGTCACCGCTGATATAGACAATCGACGTGTTTCGCACCAACTACAGAAATTCCTCCACGTGGAGTCGTAAATGCGATTGGTTGCCGGTCTCCTAGAGGCTTGTATCATGGAGATCACATCAGATGAGTAGGAGTCTTGAATCAAGAGGTGGCGTTCAAGTGCCAAACGGCTAACTGGAGCCACTGAAGCTCTGGGTGGTGAATGACTCCCTGTATGAGCCTTATTCGATCCGGAGGAATCCTCCACGGAGGGACCACTGACAGGCTCACGAGGTCGGCGAACCACGGCCATCTCGGCCAGTGCAGTGCTATGAATATGACCTCTGCCCGTTCCTGCAGCAGCTTCCTGATAGCTGCCGGAATCAGAGGGAGAGGTGGGAAGGCATACAGTAGGCCATGGGGCCAAGGGCTGCAAAGGGCGTCTGACCTCTCCGCTCCCAGAGACGGGAACCGGGAGAAGAACCTCGGTAGCTGTGAGTTCGCCGGTGAGGCGAACAGATCCAGAACCGGTCGCCCGAACCTCTCGGATATTTCCTCGAACAGATCCGGATGTAGGCCCCACTCTGAGTGGTCCACTGTGGTCCGGCTTAAATAGTCCGCCTGCCGATTTGCCTCTCCCAAGATGTATTCGGCCTTCAGGGAGAGATTTTTCTCTGCCCATGATCCCAATAACTGAGCCTCCGCCATGAGGGACCGGGATCGGGTACCGCCTTGACGGTTTACATGGGCTTTTGCCGCCACGTTGTCCGTGAGGACCAGCACGTGTTGCCTTGCAATCTCTTTGCGGAAGTGGCGGAGGGCCTGATGAATAGCTCTGAGTTCCAGCCAGTTGATATTGTGCTTCAGATCCGACTGGGACCACTGGCCCTGAGCCAACTGGGACTGGTAATGCATTCCCCAGCCAAACAGACTGGCGTCTGTAGTCAGGGTTAGCCTCTTGGGATCCTTGAACAGTGATCCTCTGGCCAATGCTGTGGAGGTCCACCACAGAAGGGATCCTAGGATCTGTAATGGTACCCATACCCTTTGGTTGGAAGAGCTTGTGCCCAGTCGTTGTGATGGGAGCAGGAACCATTGCAGGTTTCTGGAGTGTAGTCTGGCCCAGGGCACTATTGCTATGCATGATATCATCTTTCCCAGCAGCTGGGAAAGGATAGCAAGTGCCACTACACGCTCCCTGCGGACCTTGAGGACCATGGTGCGAATGCTGTCCTGACGTTCCCGAGACAGGTAGACCCGACAGAGGTCTGAGTCTATGACCGCGCCCAAGTGTAGAATGCGGGTTGAGGGAATCATCTGGCTCTTTTGAAAATTGACTGAGAACCCATGGTCCTGCAGTGTCTTTATAGTGAGAGCCAAGTCCGCCTGGGCTGACCGGACCGAGGACGACTGGATGAGAATATCGTCCAGGTAGCATTGTAGGCACACCGGCACCGACCTTAGTTGTGCAGCGAGTATCACTAGGATCTTGGTGAAAACCCTGGGGGCCGACGATAGGCCGAATGGAAGTGCTCTGTATTGATAATGGCTGTTGCAGTAGCAAAAGCGGAGAAATTGCCTGTGGTTTGTATGAATCGGTATGTGAAGATATGCCTCCATCAAATCTATTGACGTCATGAGGTCTCCCCGCCTGATGCTGCCCAAGATGGATTGGAGCGTCTGCATTTTGAACTTCCGGTATGAGAGATGGGAATTCAGGCCTTTGAGGTCGAGAATCGCCCTCCATCCCCCTGAGGTTTTTGGAACTACAAACAGGATGGAGTAAAAACCTCTTCCTAACTGATCCTCTGGTACCGTCTCTATGGCTTTTATTTTTAATAGGTGCTGAATGGCGTCTGTCAAAAGGCCCTTTTTTACAGGGTTCCTGGGAGGGGGACAGGACAGAAAGCGTCGGGGGGGGGGCCAAGTCACGAACTCCAGAGACAATTCGTCTCTGATGGTGCTTAACACCCAAGAGTCCGTGGTCGTGGTCTCCCATTGGTGGAAAAAGTAAGTTAGCCTGCCACCTATGGGAGAGGCCCTCTCTGAGTCACTTTGATTTACGGAAGGGACGGCCGCCCCTGCCACGAAAGTACCGCTTGCCCTGAACCTGACACCTGGATCTGTCTCTATATCCGGACCAGTCAAATGGTCCGCAGGAAAGGGCCGGGAGGTCTGGCCTGAGGAGGAATCCGGTCCGGAGCGAAAGGACTGTCGGCGGGAGTACGGGCCGACCTCCTAGAGAGGTGAGAAATCACCCTACGTTTCTCCCTGTTTTCAATTAGATAGGGAGTCAGGGCTTCACCAAAGAGACGGCCGCTACGGTACGGGGCCGCTGCCACCCATTTGTGCTTTGTGTCAGCCCTCCAATTCCTAAGCCATAACAACCTTCGTGCAGCGATGTTGGAAGATATGGCATGGGCCGAGAATCAGGCAGCGTGCAGAGACACATCTGCCATGTACTCCGAGGCCGCAAGTAACTTACTTAAGTCCTGATGGACTCTTACCTCCTCCGTGGGAATTCTGGCCTGAAGTTGACGGAGCCAGATGAGCGAAATCCGTGCGAAGAAGGAAGTTGAGGTGGACGCTCTTATTGCCCATGGCGAGGCCTGATGAGCCCTGTGGAGCGAAGCCTCCGACTTTTTATCCTCGGCCTTCAGAACCTCCGCCATGTCACCAGGTACCTTGGAGTCTGAAAACAGGGGGGTTAAGGACTCATCCACCTCAGGGATCTCCAGCGCCTCATTCAGAACCTCAATTCCCCCTACGGGGGGAAAAGCCCCTGGAGATTCCCATTGTCCTTGAATATTTTTAGGAACATGGGAGGGCAAGGAATCTGTTTATGTGTAATGACCGGCTCAGAGAACAGTGGGCTGGTGACCCGATCTGGAACTTGTTCAGGAACCTGAGGTTGCTCTGGATCAAATTTGCCGGTCGCACAGGCCTTGCGGAGCAAGGACGGGAATAAGGCAGAGTTAAATAGACCTACCAGGGGAGGAGGTTCTTGAGTAGGCTCCTCATCCTCTGACCACTCACCCTCCGTGCATCCAAACTCCGGGTATTCTGAGACCTCGCTGCCAATTGAGTGAGGGGGGGAAACAGAGCCCTCTCCCTGTTCTGTGGTATAATGTGAAGCACCAGGTCTGAAAAGGTCTGGTGATGCTAAAGAGGACCTAGGAGCGAAGGCCATCTGTGGACGCGCTGCAGACGCCATAGCCTGGCAACGGCTTGGGAGACCATGGCTTGTAGATGAGCTGAGAAGGCTGGCTCTTCTAGAGCGTGAAGACCCGCTGCGGTGGGAGTAAATGTGGCTGTTGGAGCCTGTAACTGACTTACAAGAGGCGGTCCCTCAGGGGACCTGAGCCCTGCTGCAGTTGGGGTAAATGTGGCCTCTGGTGTTTGAATTTGCCGGGACCCCGGTGCCTCTTTGAAAAGGGAGAGGTGCTCCTGATAATGGCCTGCTGAGAACCCCTGTTCTGGTTCCCGCTCTGGGGACCATACCATCGGGGTGGGCTCAGGGACTGAGCCGCATGGCAGTGTCACCATTGTGGTAGACGGAGGTATGACCCTCTCCTCTACAGCCAGTTTCTGTGCACGGGAGAACTGTTTCTCCAAGGCACGATGCCTGCGGCTGGCTTGTTTATCTGCCGCTTTGGAGGCTCGTTTGTCTAGACCGGCCTTAGTTTTGGCCTTGATTTGGCCTGACTAGAGGACTTACGCTTAGTTTGTCCACCTGAGGTGGAAGCCTGTGGCTCAGTGTTATCTGCCATTGTAACGTGAGAGTTTTCAGTGGGGTGCTGAAGCGTCTCGGTCTGCAAGAGAAGCGGCTGTTAACCACCGAGGTGGGACTGGCCTGCACGTGGATCTGTGATGGTCCGGCCCAACGGCAAGCTCGGAGTCACACTTAGCAACGGTCGTCGCTCGTCACTAAAGGTAATGAACAGGTGCGAGAGACCTCCCTGCAAGGTCAAGGTCGCGTTTAGTGATGGGATCACACGTGTCTCAACTTAGTGACGCAGGGTATTTTGAGGGCGTGTCACTAGATGCAGACTATGGCAACAGGCTGAAACTGGCAAGGCCCAATTCCCAATTAGTATGTTATAAGAGGCAGTAGCCTAGGTATAGCCTTGATAGGCCCGAGGAAGGCCAACAACTGATGTGAGAAATACAGGGCACCACTGTATTTATGCTGCAGTTTGAGGCCAGGCAGGGCCCTGGTGGTCAGCAGCAGTTAATTTTGAGGTGGCAATGCCAAAGTCACAGGTGAGCGTCTGTGAACACCATATGAATGCAACAGTGTCCTGAAATTTTCTTTGACTGCTCCTTCCGGAGTTCAGTGCTTGATTATTCGCTGCATCCAAAGTGGCAGCCACCAATAATCCAGAGCAAATAAATTGCAATAACTCAGTGATCCTTATCTGGCGAACCCACAGCCTATGTGCAACTGGCTAAACTGGGTCCCAAACTGAATGCAGCTCCCAATGCAATGATGAATGAAATTAAATCACGAGGCCTCCAAAATGGCGTCGCGAGATCAGTGAGGCAATCTGAGGCTTTCCAGACTGCCTCTGATCGGGGGAATAGCCTTTCTCCTCCCACTAGACCAATCTGCGCACGGTGTCCAAGATGGCGGCCGCTGCGATCGGTAAATAATTTGAATGCTCAAGGCAGCTTGACCACAGTAATTTCCCTGCTCACAGCAGTACACAGTAAGAGAAAGCAACTATTGGGATCCTGAATAAAGAGAGAAAAAATGATCCGATCTGTGTAAGGTTGCCAAAATGGCGGCCGCGACTATCGGATAAAACAAAAATTCAGGAATCAAGAGAATCTGGTGAGTAGTGAACAATTTCACTCTCACCAGTGCTTCTGTAGAGAAAACAGCAGATAAATTGAGCCAGAAAACAAGCCGATTTTCGCCCAGTGCCCAAAATGGCGGCCGCGACTATCGGCAATTGAATTTCAGGCTCAGATTAGCCTGAAACACCGAAGGACACTCTCCCTCTGTGATTAGAGACCCCTTAAGGGTGAAAAAACACCCAAAGCAATAATAACCAAGGAGAGGGGGCGCTAATAGCCACGCGGCGCCCAAAATGGCGGCCGCGACAATCGGCTGTGAGGGAGGACTCCAAACACAAAGAAATTTACAAAGAAAACAATTTGATTGTGAAGAAAATCACAATCTAAAACAGTGCTGATCCCAGGGGAAAACAGAAAGAAAGGAAAATCCACGAATGGAAATTTCTGACTAAACCTGCTTTCCTCAAAGACTGGGAGCCAAAGTAGTCAGGTCTGTCTGGGCTGAGACCAAATTGAAACTGGGGGTGTGGCCTGAGCCAGGACAGGCGTGGCAGCTTTGATTGACTTGGTCTAAATGGGCAGGAGGTCAGATTCAACCCATCGGTGGATTCTCCATTCTTCATGCTGGAGAAATGGCATGTTCTATTGAACCTACTTGGGGAGGGTAGTTTTTTAGATACCTCATTAGAGGTAACAGTCTAGGCAGGGTGCATCCTCTGGGAGAACTTTAACTCTGCATCCTTAGAATCTTGGTTATTATAGCACCCAAAATCCAGGATGACATCCAATACACTATTCCACAGGTTTCCAGATATGAGGCCTTGTGAAACTGGGCTTAAGGGACAAGGTGGAGGATATTTCTGCTGTATCATCCATCTGCTGTTTGACATTACCCCTTGACCTTATCACCTGGTTAATTCCCCTTACTTACTGCTGGAGAATTTATTTCTTTAGCTTCTAAACACTGTAATCTACTAGGACTGCTGATGGATAACAACCAACCCCAACCAACAAGTGGGAGTTATAGCTTATAGAGTTCATTTTTATTTGATATACTAGTTGTGGCCATTCTTGAAACAGAATGACTGGCAACAGTTATGTCTTTCTTATGCTATGGCTGGATTATTGCAATGCATTATATATATGTATATATGAAGTGGCCTGGCCTTGAAACTGATTCAGAAACAACAGCTAGTGCAAACACTACTGTTTAGTTTCAAATGGGTAATGGTTGAGAGTCATTATAGCCATGTTGCAACTTTATTTCTGGAACTACATCGTCTACTAGTTTGTTTGTGGTTGTAATTCATGCTACTGCTTATTACTATAAAGTCTTACAATATAGATTGGGTCCTGGGTACCCTCAAGACCCCCTACCTCATATATACTGCTCATCTGATGCAAACAGGACAGGACATGTAAGCCACTACCTTTTGGGAGATGGGCAGAAATAAGCCTTCTTTTTAATGGATCCCCATCTTCTGAAATACTCTGTCTCCCACCACCAAAATTAGGATGGCTCCATCTTCGCTCATATTCAGGAGGGCAGTTGAAGCACTGCTTTTAAACACAGCTTTTAAGGAAAGATTATTGTTGCTATGTCTAAGTTATGGGTGTGTTATCCTGCAAGTTTTTTTTATGAAAGGTGATGAACTCTTCCTGGTTTTTTTTCCACAAAGTTGAGGAAAATTCAGTAAAGTTATATGTATTTCAGCAACTGCTGGCATTAACTTTAGAAGTTAATTTACCACTCAGCCAGCCAATATGAAAACTTTTGTTAGTTTTTTTTTCTTTTTTACTAACAAGTCCGTGTGACTGGGTAAAGAGTTATTCTTTTAACTGGTAAAAGAGGAAGGTGCAGGTGCCCAGGACATGAATTTCTGAAGCACTGAATATTTATTTAGTAAATTGTTATATTTTTTCATACTGATAGCTGGTCTGCTGATTCCATTATTATTATTGATTATATTATACCAGTTATGAATCATTTAAAATCCACAACTGAAGTAACAATAAATATTTGTAAACGAACACAGGTAACCTACTACTAAATGTGCATTTAATAAGCCTGTTCATAGACAGTGCAGTCTGTTGTTTTCCAGCATATCTACCTACATTGGACCTGCCCCAGAGGCATGCGACGCCTGAAAAATCAACCTAGGCTCATAAAAATACACTAAATCTATGCTGAAAATGATTGTCAATATTCCTCTTAAGAGGCACAGAGATGAAGCAGTGCAATGTGAAACAGTCATCATCCCTTTATACAATTTCAGCCAGTTGACAGCAACAGACTCACACAATTGTGATGACTTTGTGCATTTGCTTCTTGTTTTAAATCTTATGCTTCCTACTTGAAAGAATCCCTAAATTCCACAGAGGAGCAAGGAGTTGTCATTTCTGCAATTATTATTAAATGACTAGATGATACAATAAAAAACAATCTGCCACAGTAGCAGGGCATTCTTGATATATGATTATAATGTGCAAACACATTCCTATTTGTTTAGCATTGCAAACACAATAGCAGGCTGTCAATTTAATGGTCAGTTTGTTGGTGTTTTATTCTTATGAAATAAGAATAGGTAAAATAACAGAAGTTTTGATTATGGAATCATGCAGTTGGACGGGACTATTTAGGCCACTAAGCCCAACTCCTTACTCAGTACAGAAATTCAAATTAAGACATCCCAAATATAGTCTCTGATTGAATATATTAAAACCAGCCCATCATCCTGCTAGATAATTGGACAAATTCCTCTCATTGTTTGAAAGTTTTTTTTAACAATCATAAGTTACCTTATTGTAACTTGAACTCTGAAATAAAAGATAAAATTTTGATCTTCTTTCTATGAAACATATGAGAATCAGTTTGGTCCAGTGGTTAAAGTATCCAGGGAGACTTTGAGTTCAAATTCCACCTTAGGCATGAAAGCTGGCTTGGTGACTTTGGGCCAGTCAATCTCAGCCCAACTCATCTCATAGGGTATTGTTGTAGGGAAAATAGGAGGAAGGAATATTTTTGTGTGTGCTGCCTTGAGTTATTTATTAAAAAATAACGGCAGGATATAAATAAACATCTTTTCAGCTATATGAAGAGTTATCAAAGATCCACTTAATTATTTTCTTTCAAGTCATCTTAAATAGCACGGGTATACCATGAGCCACATTTCCCCCTCCCCCATTTTTTTTTTTTACAAACTTGCCTAACACACCTTTTGAAATTCAAAACCCTGTAGCAATGTTGTAGACACCAAAATCTCAATTTAATAGACTTTTGGGAGAGAGGTGCCGTCCATTAAATGTGGATCTGTGACTTTTGCATCAATTTATTATGTTCTGAATTACATATTACTTCTAGAAAGAGAAGCATGAACTCCAGAAAAAAACAATAGAAAAATGTTTTTGATAAATATGGTGCTAATACAATCTTTAGACTCACAATCCCTAAACTCCTAAGCCTTATTTGTCTGCTGTTTCTGACTCAGTATTTTCCAAATACACTTCTTTATATTATATAAAGCATTATTCAGGAAATCCCAACAGAATAATAATTCAGACAAAACTCAGATTCAGCAAATTCTGTCCATTAACCAAAGTCCAAAGTTTGCTACAGTCCGAATATAACCTGTAAACCTAGCATTTAATCTACTACACGCTGAAACAGGAGTGATCCAACTAAGTATCAACAGTTCATTTTACATTATCTAGTATAGACATTTATATCTCTCTCTAATAAAATTCTAGGGTTAACTTACTTAAAAATAAATGTAATTGCTCCTTTACACTGCTCTTTCTCCCCCCAAAAAACATTACACAGTTGTATTATTATTACAAGAAAATGCCTCAAGGAAAACTGATGGGAATGTTGCCCAAACACTGTAAATCTACTTACTCCAGCCAAATTGATTTAACACAGTGAAAAATGTTGTGGAACTTGCTTTTCAGGCTAGTCATTCAGCCTGAGCATATGGGGATTTGCTAAGAGAATGAATGCATAAATATAACTAAATAAAAACTACTCTGAGGAATCAACTGATTAAATTTTCCCTATTTTTAAAGCTAAGTAATTGTCTAGCTTCTCTCCTTCTGTGAATGTATTTGCTTATAAGCATTGGGCATATATATTAAGAATGCCAGTAATACCAATATCAACATTATGTTTTCAGTAGAATTCTGGGGGTTATGTTTTTTTTTTTTTTTTAAAGCTCATTTATGTGCATTGGATTAATTCTTAATCTCAAATCCTGTCACTGAAGCAATGAAACTGAAGACCATTTTTAAGATAATATAAATATAAAACCTTTAATGACAAGAAAAAAACCCAGTAAAAACAATTTTACAACAGAATATCATCATATAGAGAAAACTATTCTGATGCCCAAAACAGCCCACTGATATCAAGTCAACATTTCTGTATCTGGATGGTTGAATCCTAATTTTATGCTCCATGCCAAAGTAATAGAATTCTCTCTAAAATATATTTTCATACAAAGATCAAAAATATCACTACAAATCACAGAACTAAACAAATATATATATATATATATATATACCATGTGCTAATCACAGACTATGTAGGACGATACAATACTGAACACATGGCAATATACACCGCACTTTTATATACATCTCAGTATGTAAAGGAGCCTTTAAACTAAAAAGACATTGACATATAATAAAATCAGCATTTTGGTTAGTAGGCAATTTTTTTTAAAAAAAATTAAATTTTAGGGGCCTAAGAAAAATAAATGCATTATTGCTTTTTTAAATTTTAAGAGATCTGATTACAAACGTAATTCTGGTGGGAGTTAATCTTTAAATAACTTTATTTATGAGTGTACAGGATTTTTAAGCAGGTATTATTTTAGGACTGTGCATGTTTCAAAAATGATTCTCAAGAAGTGCTTCAGACCATAGTTCCTTTGAGCAGAGTACCTCTGTTTATTTTTTTCCAAAGTCCTCCCAAAAGGTTCCATTAGAACAATAATAAATTTTTTTTGAAAATTTCATCTAAAACTATGGCTGAAATTAATATTGGAGTAAGGAGAAGTTCAGAGGTTGCAGCTCACTGTGTTCCCCAAAAATGACAATATTATTAAATGCTAGGTCAACCTTCTCCTTCAGCTAATTTTTAACTATAAATATACAAAAGTGATATAAAATGTTCACTAGACAATTCTAATTATGTTTACAAAAAAGTACATTTGGAATTTTATTTTCACTTAACTATTTTAAAGAGTTAATATAGCTATAAAACAATACAAAAAATCTGGCTTTATGAAAATATTTCAATATTTTGATTAAGGCTTTCTAATAACTAAGCTTCAACAGTTGTAAACTAGTCAACCATTTCAAAGTCAAAGGCTATGATCCAGAACTTCATCTGCACAACAAGATCCTACTGCCAACTATGGCAGATGGAGCTTTGTAAGCAGCTCATTCTCACAGCTGGCAACAGGGAAGTCCTTGTGCACACAGGACTTCCTGGATGGATCATATAACGAAACTGGACAGCTAAGAAACTAAAAATTCCTAATCCTAGCAAATTTGTGTTTGCTTTTGTTAAATCATATTTTAAAATTCACTAGCTTATGAGGAAAGCTAATCCTTGTTTTTCTCTCTTTTTTTTTTAATTAAGTCACATAGCTAAAAACATCAAACTGTTAATTTGCAGTTTCTTCTGGCATTTGACTACAATGGGCCTAGGTCACTATTGTGCAATAACAAATTGTCCTTTTTAAAAATGAAGGTTTTTCACTTCTTATTTTTATATAAATTTGTTAATAGAATTTACAGTATATAATAAATAGTTACATTAAACTGTACAGCAATCATACCATAATCATAAGCATGCTCTCAGAAATAAATGCCACTGAGTTCCCTGGAACTCATTTTCAGCTAAATTAATACAGGACTGCATATTTAATATCAGAAATTTGTAACGTGAAAATTACTATAGGTAATTTTTCAGGGTAAACGTACCCTAAATAGTGTACTCTATGTACACTATTTTCTGTTCTTTAAAGTCTAATATTACAAGCAAAAAACAGATAAACCTAAATACTGTAGGAAAATAGAGTATTCTTCCTAAAATTGCTCAGTTTAGCAAACATAAAGGTTTCTTGCTTAAAAATTGCTGGTGAAACAAGCCACCACCTAATTAGGTAAAAAGTTAAAATTCTCTGAGGAGAAAAGAAAAGAGTTGCATTAGGAACTCAAAAACAATTGATTAGAAAGGTTGATAGATCATCAATTTGTAATCTGAATGAGGTATATGAAATTTTAATCCCAAAAATACTTGTTCAAGTGTCAACTTGATCATATTATTTAGAATTGTTAAGAATTAAAAATTTAAATGATTAATATTTACTAGGGCATAAAGCAATTACAAATTTAAACAGTTTAACATTAAACTCATATCTTTTTATCCTACACTTTCTGAAGTTAAGGCAGCAACATATATGATTATGTGTCATGTTTGTATGCAGTGTCCTGTCAGATTGGAAAGGCCTATAAACCATATAAAATGTGTTTTGAATGTATGGATGTACAGTATGTGTACAGGCAGGCATATTTTTTAAGGAAATACCACCTTCTAAGGCCCCCAAAATACAGATATTCTAACAAAGTAAACTGATATTCACAAACTGTATCATACAGTAATTTGGCACTCTGTGAGTGAAAGTTTGAGCAGAGCTAACCATGAAGTGGCCTACCATTCTGCCCTGGTGATCTGTAAAAATGACTTTATGTCAAGCAGTTCCTGATGAATGTTTTCAGAAGGGGTTGAGCCTATCAGAAATAAATGATTACATTAGACAGTCATCCTCTCCAAACCAAATTATTTGTTCTTTGTTCAAGTTTCTACACCAATATTTCTGCATTAGAGAAGACAATGAAATTCAGCATTATGTCAAATAATCTTGCCCCTCGGAATCCATATATGACATCTTCCAAGATGTCCCAACAGCATTATAGGGAAAACAAAGACTAAAATAAAATAAGTGTCACATTCAAACCAAGCAATTAATGACTTTTTGCACTCATGAAATTTTGCAGACATAGAATGTTCATTTAATTTATAACATGTTTATTTATTTATTGTTTCTCATCATATATCTAAAATCCTGATTCTGAAATACTTATATTTTAATTACTGCTGTTTTAAATATGCCAACTGAATCTATCACCATCCACAAGAATGGAATTTTATGACTAGGATCTGGTGCCCTTCAGATATGTCAACTTCAGGACCCAATAGCTCCACCTAGCATAGCCAAATAATCTAAAATACGACCACATAATCCTGTCTATTTTAACACTGAGGTTAAAAGAGAGATCCAAATGCAGTTATTTTCACCAGTAATAGTAGATTAGTTAGATTAAACCACTGATTTACCTCAATTAGTAGGCTATGTTTAATGGACAAAATCTGCTGAACAGGGATATATGCCTTGCTTGAACAATACTATGACTGAAGGAAGACAGAGGAGGAAGGGAACAAAGGCTCTAAAATCAGTGGAGGGGGCAACTGGCAGACTGTACCACACTAAGTGCTGCTTATGAAGAAGAAGAAGGGAGATACTGTGGAAAGAGAGGCAATATGCACCAGCCCTGCCATATCCACCGGCTTTTCTTACTTGCTGTGGTTGGGCTATCACCCTTCAGTCCATTTGTCTATTAAATAAAGGGTGCACTATGATGTAATTATATCAGAGACAGAAGTTTTTCCTAGTTTTCAGGGGCAAAAATGTTTTTGGTTTCTTAAAAAAAACCTGCTAACAGGTTATTTAACATTTGGCATTGCAACTGCTTTATAGCACAGCAAGAATATACTAAAGCTACAGGCACAAGAACAAACTTGAAGATTCCACATTTGGAAAGGTTTTTAAAAAGTCTGACTTACCAAAAAAAAAAATCAATACACTTCTCCCATAGGTTCATGATGCAAAATTCTATAATCAAGGCTTGTAGATTTGTAATTATGGTATGTCAGCTACATTTAAAGAAGAGTGTTAAAAGATTGTTAAAGTTAAACTAACACAATTGCAATGTGAATTGTCTTAGTCTCATTCTAATCTACTGGTGTCAGTTTCATTTAATCAAAGAGAAACTATGGGCAAATGTCAGTACTACTTTCACATGTCCCTAACATACTACATTCATTTAGCAGCTTTTAAAGCCTGTGATATTGAAATAGCTAAAAAAAAAGAGAGCAGTTTAACAAACAAATGAAGACAACATTTAAAAAATCAACATCTATTAAAGCAAAAATATTACACTAATTGCAGCTGCTTTTCAGTGATATAGATTCTATATCATTTAACAAAATCCAGCTATTAAGTATATAATAGGAATAGCAATAGCATTTAGGCTTATATACTGCCCCATAGCGCTTTACAGCACTTTCTGGGCAGTTTACAATGCAGAAGCATTATTTGCATATTGCCCCCAATCTGGGTCCTCATTTTACTGACCTTGGAAGAATGGAAGATTGAGTCAACCTTGAGGCCCATCAGGATCAAACTCCAGGCTCTGGGCAGAGTTTGCCTGCAATACTGCACTTTAACCACTGTGCCACCAGGGCTTTAAGATAATTAATCACTGCACAATAAAAATACAAGGGTCCAAGAAGAGTAATAAAATGTTCAATTCATTCCTATTAATGGAGTGATGGTTAAGCTTGATACAGCATAGACAGATTAACTAGTTTGCCCACCCAAAAAAACCCTCGTAATTCCCCAAAACTGAATTCTGCATGCACTGAGCTACTGTGGAAGGAGAGCTCAGATTTCCAAAACTAAATAACTTTGATTTTCAATATGTAGCAAAAATAAGCAATTTCCTTTGTCTGTCCATGAAAAATATATCCATGAAGATTAGAACCTATAGAATTATTAGATCCAATCAAAATGCCTGGTAAGACAAAAGGCACAGTAGTATTTCTCTACTAGTATTACTTAAAGTTGCAAAGACAAAATAAACACCAAACTGATATTTTAAAGAAATATATTTATGTGTACAATATAACTGATGCAAATGATATGTAGAAATAATATTTTCATTTGTTCATACCACCATCAAGTCTTGAAGACTTGTCTCTCCCTAATCCTGGCCAAATTCTATTAAGGAAATTTAAGTAGAAGTGTGCATGAGGTGTTTATGGGTAATACTGTAGCCAATAACACTTTTGTAGGTAAATAGAGACTCTGTATACTGTGTTCAGCATTGCATTACTGTGTACGATCCAAAATTCCTGTATCTCCAGTGAAAATGCACGAGTATGGTTGGTTGTGGTCAGTTCCTTAATATAAGAAATATGAGAGTAATATACTCAGCCATATGTTGTGCAACTCATCATCATTCATGGGACAAAGCTGATACAATAGATGACCACAAGGATTTTTTTTTATGTCTCACCTTTCTCCTCTGGTGATTAACAAAAATTAGCAGATAAAAACAAAGCAGAAAAAGTTAAAGATAAAATTAACACAAATGTTTGTTAATTAACAATTAGAAACTTGTCAAAAGAGGTATATCTTTAGATTTTTCTAAATGTTGAGAAAGTGGGGGACAGAGTGCATTCCTATACATAAAGTCCTCTGCTATGAGCCAGAAATATGGACCTTTGATAGCAGTCATTTCAAAATAATCTTTCCAGCAGATTTAACAGCCAGTTAAGACTATAAACTGATTGATTAAAAATCAATATTATGGTAACTTAAATTATACCTGATAAGCAATAGGCCACTAATGCAAGTATTTCAATACAATCATTATGATTCCTGTATTCTCACACAAGCTATAGTCTAGTTGTTATATTTTGTACCAAATGCAACCTCTTCAAAAGTAGCGTTATAAAGAGCAAATTCAGGAACAGTTGGGGGTTAAAAAGCATCCCCAGCTAATGAAACTACTCTTTAATGGATACCACAATCAGAACATGAATGCTGACAAACAACATCTTTAGATTACTGGATTTAACCTTTCCAGGCAATTATCAAACTTATTTAACAGATTGACTGCTGTACTGCTCCTTATTTTGCAGAAGAAAGAAAGCAAAGTGTTGTCAATATGACTACGCTCAGCACTTTCAGGTAGATACTGAAGAATATTGGGTCACTATAGATGAACAGCCTTTGTTTCAAATAATTGATCTTCACCATCTTCTAAGCATAACTTGACAAAGTCATTGGGAGTTAGTTGTATACAAACTAGGAAGCAGCAGTAGTCATTTGGAAGGATATCACATTGAATGATACTGAAACCTACCAATAGGTCCAAGAGAACACTCATAGTAACATCCCACATATTTAATTCGCAGCACAGAGCATTCACCAAGCCAATCAAATCAGTTGCAGTATTACATGCTAGTGGAAAATTCACTGAAATATGTGCAGATAATCAGCAGCATTTAGCAAAGCTATTGGTCCTGCAAAGCTATTATCTTTTTCAGAAATCAAATACTTAAAATTGGCTTAGAGGTGCACTACTCTCCAGCTCCAAGGGTTTCTTCAGCAGTGTCTTATTAGCAATGCATATTTTGAAAGTGATTAGGAAAAAATGCTTCAAGCCTTATGCAAACACAGCACATTTCTACTACTACATGCACCCTTAAGTCACACCATTTTACCTAGTCTTCTGGCCCAGCAAAGATTTGTTTAACTACTTCCTATGCAATTATCACGATGGTATAGATCAACAAGTTATGGTGGAATAGAAATTTTATTCCCCAGTTATAAAATCTAGGGAATACAACTGGGAAAATAAAAATTCCTTCAGTGAAAGACCCGTCTCAGCAACTGGTCACAGCCATTACCTACAGTCAGAAAAGGACCACATACATTTTTACAAAATTCTGTTAAGATCCACAGACTGAAGAAACAGAAATAAAACAATTCAATCAATGCAATTTTAAGATGCTATCAGATAAGAGGTTGATTGTTTTTTTGGGGCAAGAAGGAATTTCTTACTGGAATAGTGGTAAACTGAGAAGATTAAGAAATATCTGTGAGTGTGTTTGATTTAAAGAAAACAAGATCAGGGAACTTTACAATAAAACATTTGTGTGTTTTATGTGTGTATGCACATGTGTGCAAATCACTGAAGCAGTGAAGCAGAGAAATTCCTATGCTGTGAGGGCCTTTCTAGATTGCCATTATATTTAAGTGCATGAAGAGCCATATCACTTATCCATCAGTCAAGACAAATGTTTCATTCTGGTGCACAGAGACAGAAAACCTATGAGAACTCTTGAGGTCTAGAAGGCAGCTTAGGTATGTACATACAAACTAAGTATGGATTTTGAAACGTACAAATCATAAATAAGCAAACAATTTAAAATATAGGAAGTCCTCACTTACCGACCACAACAACTTCACTGCTAAGCAACAAAGATGAAAGGGGAAACTTCATATGACTGTGCAGAGTTATATCAATTTCATTTAAATGCATTTAAGTGAAACAGCCATGCTCACTGAATCTGATATTACATGATTGCAACTTGTGACTTCCTGAGGGCTTCACCATTGACTTTCAAAAGCCAGCTGTGAAGGTCATCAATGGCAATCATGTGACTGTGGAGTGCTGTACCTATCATAAGTGTGCACCAGTTACCAAGAGTTTGAAGCATGACCATGGGACCACTGCAACTTTGAGGACCAGTCATAGATCTCCTTTTTCAGCACCATCGTAATTTTGAACATTCACTGAGCAAGAGGTAAGTGAACACGTAAGTTTTACATTGATAACATAAAATGATCAAGTTACTTACTATCCGTTTTGCTAGCATTTAGCAAATGAAGTAGTGTTTTTATCTGAAAGGAAGATGTTCTAAATTTAAGATACTCTACCGACTTCCACAGGAACAGAAAGAAAAAATATTGTAAATTCAAAAGTTCTATTCACTGCCCAGCTTGTCAAACTAGCATTGCCAACTCCAGCTGAAACAGGTCCTAGACATTTCCCCCAGATGTGTCATTTTTGCCTGCATAAATACATCAGTCAGAAACCATGCTCCAAAAACGGGGGTCAGAAGAAAAAAGAGTTAATAGGTGTTGATTAAAATTAATTGCCTGTAAAATAAGATATGTCATTTGTAAAACTAATTGATTCTCATCTGCATATGGCACTCATTCTCACACACAAAAATACACAACTGCACGTGCACATTTCCCTTCCCCCCAACAGAAAGAGTCAATAAGGAAAGAACTCCAGGATGAAGCTGTGATAAGAGGAATAACTGCTGCCCTCGAAAGGGAAAATAAGGGAACAAAACTTCCTGGAGGGACAAAAGGAAGGAAAGAGAACCTGTGTGTTTGTACATACATCCACCTAATAAGCAGCCTCACCCAAGCAGTGGGTTGTCTTCAGACTTGCCAAGACATCTAGCTTTTCAGCAGCAATGTATGTAGTCCTTTGCATCTCATGCTTATACTTTTATTTTGAAAAGTTTCTAGTTATATCAAGGAATGTTAAGAGGAGCCCCTGTACTCTCAGATATTATTAGGGATTAAATACATTTTTGTTGGTGCTGAAATAAGAAAGTTGATAGTACATGTCTCTTAGGAAAGTGCATTACAGAAACTGGACAAAAATATTTTCTTCCCCATGACATGTTAAGCCTACAAAACTGCAACATTTTGCTGCAAACCAAATTTTGATTCATTAACTGATCATTAAGCCATTTCATAACCTGCTGTAATATTAAGACTACCATTATAAAAGCCTGTAAATTCATGACAATACTGTGTTACTTAACTGTTCCGACCCATCCCCATCCCACCCAGAACACACAATTACACAAGTGATCTTCAAGTAGCCTTAAGATTCTGGATAGAAGTCAAACATCCTAAACTGAAAGAAAACAGAACTGGATATAAATTAACAAATGCTCAATCAGCATCTTTTACTCTTCACAAAAATGGGTATGAAGTAAATACGTAAAGATTCCTTTATCATATTTGTATGTCACATGTTCTCAGCAAAGCTAACTCTTGCTGTCTTAAAATGATTTCCCACTCTACCAGCTAAAGTTGTCTTTGCTACTGCATGAGTTCTACAAAACAGTGAATGCTATTACATGTATGTATGCACAATATCCACACAGTACATTTCATATGTAGATGTGCTACTCTAAGCAATAAAACTATTATATTATTACATGTGTCTTGGACATAAACTTGAAGCCAGTTCATTTACAGCTGGAAATATGTTTTGACCGTTATACACATTTAAATGATCATGGAATACCAGTTAGCTGTAGCAAAAATCAAGCAAATGTGGATAGATTACAACTAACATTTGTGAATCAAGCAACTTTAGTGGATGTACTCCAATCATCATTAGTAACTGTGGCAAAGAATCTGGAATATACATTTAATACAGGTATTAAGTAGAAAAAGCATTCTGGATCAGCTAGCTAAGATACACTGGAGTAACATTTCCTCCATATAAAGATAGCACAATCAGTGAGTGAAAATGATAGTTCAGTATATCCAGTTATAGGTTAGCAAAGGCTCCATTTACCTTCTCACGTCAGGAAAAAAAATATGTATTTAAGGTGTCCGTAATCACAAAGCTGTGTCTACAAAACAGTATATGAACAGACATATAACTGCATATTATCTTGCTGCTAAGTAGAACCTGCCTATTTGCCAATGAAAAGAGGTCCTGGCTTTGGGGTAAAAGGTGGAAGGGAAAAAACCAAATTTGCTTAGCGAACAAACCTAGAAATGGGAGCGGCAGGTTCAATTTCACACTCGGCCACCGACCAATCAACATCTCTTAATTTAACCTTCCTCACAGGACTGTTGCACGCAGGGAAAGTGTTCTTCTTGAGTAAAAAAACATACATGCATGTAAGTGTATACCAAGTTGATGCTTCCTCTTCCAGCCAACGCGTCGATAGAAGACAAGTTAAATCGCGGCCCTGCGAGTTTCATTTTCCTTCTGGAAACAGCAACTCACCTCCCCATGCCACGCTCCCCCGTACAAGGCCCTACTCGTCAGATACTCACCGTTTTACGACGCCTGTTTTTATTTTGATCTGTCTGACGCGAGGGTCGGCCATGGGGAGACTAGGGCAGTAAGCGAAAACGGCCAGCAGCGACGGAACGAAAAGCTGACACAAAACAGGCAACAAGAGAAGAGAAGCCCCACGACCAACAGCCCAACACCATTCAAAGGGTAAAACGCATGCGCGAAATAAACGTATTCACTAGAATTAACTCCGCCTTTCAGTGGACTGTACCACTGAAGAGGGGGGGAGAGAATTTAAAGGCAGGGGTAGGAAATGATGGATCATCTTTGGAAAATAAACTTCTTCCCCCTGGAGTTGTTCTACTGTAAATCTCGTTCTGCTCAAATAAAAAAGAAACGACTCTCTTGCCGAAGAGCAGTTTGATGTTGTAGGTCCCAAATCTCACCCCACTACGGTATTACTAGATCGCCTTAGAGAAAACAAAAGTCTTCATAGTAAACGGTTGTTTGCTGAATCATGGTTTGTTAGTCATGCTTCAGTGATGGAATTCATTAAACATCAACCTAAAGTTATAAGCAGGCTCCTAAATGCACATACATAAATAGAATTATTTAATTTTGGCAATAGCAATAACTCAAGAATTGCAAGCAGTGTATTTAGAATTGTCTTGTTTATAAAAGCTGTCTCTTTGTTCCATTTTTTTCACTTTTGAAAATCCTGATAATTGTAAATAGAGGATGGGTATCAAAATTCCACCAGTTCCTTGTATGAGAGAGTTAGTGTAAGTATAGCATAACAGCACAATTTTATAATATCTAGTCTGATGTAAGTATAATACTTTTGATTCTGTGAAGTGGGATTCCAAATAAGCTTTAGACTATAATACTACAGTCCAGAATATTTAATCTTGGCAACTTCAAGGGGTTGTATTCCTTATTTTTCCTCCCAGTTTGGTCATGATTTCTATTTCTGGACAAAGCTTTTTGTCTAACCCTACGAAGCTTTGCTGCTGCAGCCTTAGGTTTCCCTGCCTTTCCATACAAATGCTAGCAAGGGCCAATCCTGTTTAGCTTTGTCAGATTAACCAAGATCAACTAGACATAGGTACAAGAAATTAAATGAGTGTTACACTCTCTTATACCTATAGATCTCCAACATGTTCCCTCAATTTCCTATTTTACTTTTGTTTCTTCAAACACTTCAAAACTATGGTCTGCAAATATCTTTTTTTAAAATACAATGTTTATGGGTCCTGTGTGGATCTGAGAGGCACTTCTGGAAGTATAATTGGATTAGAGGATGGTGCTTAGCATTATAGCATTTCATCTTTAAAAGCAATAAAGCATGGTAGATACCATATCGTAGCCCATAGGTGCCATGTTGGAGAACAGCATGATATGACAGTCAGTGATGGACAAGCTTAATTTCCCTAAAGCAGGAAAACCTTTCATTTTTTTTCTAGGTGGTGGAACGAGAGAAAGAAGAGGGGGGGAGATTCTCAGATCCCTGCTATGTGCCTCTCAGACACATATAAGGACAATCAGTTGCCATAAGTATAAGTGGCTCCCCAAAGGTAGGTTTTGAATGTTTCCCTTTCCACTTTGCTTTAGAAAACATGCACCCCCTTTTTGCCATTAGTTTGTTATACAATCCCATCTGGTTTCTGCAGAACATAGTCTGAAAATTCCTGCGTTAAAGTATATTCATTCTGGCAGCCAGAAAGATTTAAAAAGTTATCACAACATTTTTTCTGAAGCAAGTTTTAGTTGAGCTGGAGACAACAGTGCTGAGAACAATTTATTCTGGTTGGACTAAGAAGGCAGTATCTCCTTGTGTTTGATGCAGAATGAAGCAATGCCTATGTATTCATTCCAGTTAACTATACTATTGAAAACCTACTTACAGCCTGGGAAATTTAGAGCTTGTCTATGAACACAACTGTGGCCTCTTCTATTAAAAAGAACATGTTATGAGGCTGTGTAAAGGTTCCTGCCCTCAAAAGTACCTCAAATGCATTACTTGTGATAGGTTGTTGTACAGTCAGGTAGGCCTGACTTTAACCACAATAAGTTCATAACAGCAACAACAGTCTCCAGACCACCTTTGCTACATACAAAACTAGCATCAGATGAAAAATGAACTTGCATTAAAGTCACATATTCTTTGTGGCTTTTTCAACACCATAACCATTACTGTTGTCAAGTGATAGTCGGAAGTCACACCCCTCTTGACCGGTGCATTTGGAATTTTTATTTTTATTTGGGGGTTAATATAACAGAGATGAGCATCACCCCCTAGAGTCAGAAATGATTGGACAGGGAAAACCTTTACCTTTAATAGGCTCCACAGCTTGAAACAATTTGGAAACCCTTGATTGACATTATCCAGCTCGGTCTAACTATTTACGTATTTAATCTTTGGGCAGAGAATTTTCCGGAACCACTGAAAATAACACTGTGGTAATTAGGTCCAATGGTTCCAAAGGGAGAGCCCTTTTGTTATTACTGTACACTTTTAATCCTTTTGTATACACAGTAACAGAAAACTGGCATACAATTTAGAGATAAGAATATAGAGCAAGAGAAAGACTCTCTTCAAGAAAACCAAATAAGACTTGATTTGAGCATATACAAAATAAAACTGAATTCTTCCTCTGCTTCATCTACTTATCTGATACATTTTAAAATTGCTGTGCTTTCTTTTCCTGCCTCCTGGAAGATTTTATCTCACAAAAATTCCCTTCTTTCCTTTTCCAAAGCTAGTTGCTGCTGTCAGAGAAAACACAGAAAAACCTCTTTCCCCTCTATCTGGCTTCAGTAGGAATGGGAAGTGAATTGCTTTTGAAGATCTAGCCAACCAGTCACCTCCAAACTTGCTTTCCATCTTAGAGGTAGAAAGGATTGTCTCTGTTTCTGGATGTGCTCTGTTCTCATGGGAATCTTTAGAAACTAGCATTGTTAGCATTCCTCTTAAAACAGATTAAACAGTTATTGTGAAGATGTCAGCAATGTGGCTTGTAGGGACAGAATTTCCCTTTATTTACATGAAGTCTTTGTAATGAAATCCACC
Organism: Azemiops feae; assembly: GCA_023970755.1. NCBI lineage: Eukaryota > Metazoa > Chordata > Lepidosauria > Squamata > Viperidae > Azemiops > Azemiops feae. The sequence continues at coordinate 941,921 of JALGBA010004273.1, read as the reverse complement.
CTAATTACAGCCTCATTTCTCTAAGATGGCTGAAAAATTTGTTTTGTCAACAATTTGTCCAACAATTTACAATGATGATTTCATATAACTCCATAAACTATAAATCTTGTTTGCAAGGCACAGTGGCTAGATTCATACAATTTACCAAGCCAATTCCAAAATCACTACTGTATGGCTTAGCCATAATATTTCACAGGTCTGGTGCACCAATTTATTCATTTTCTAGTGAGATCAGGTCTCCTTTAGACATTCTACTAGCCACACAAAAGCTGTTTATGAGTGCAAGCTTTGTTGGGTGAACATGTAAATGGGCAATTATTTGGAAAGAGCTAATAGAACAAACATTTCCTACAATATCAACACAAATTCCCCTTCCACTGACTCTTACATGTGTTGTAGGAGTACAAAAAAAAATACAAGTCAAGAACTAATCAGCTCAGGGAAGTAGCTTCTATATATTAGGGAGAACATCTAAATTTGTTTAAATATGAGGATTTCCCATTTAGTGAGTTAGACAGTACATCTATATTCATTTGTGCCTGCACAGAAAGACTGGTGCTATTTCTATGTGTGAGGTGAAAATATCAACATTATTGTTTCCTAGCTCATTTCCACTTAATAGAGACTCTCAGAACAGGGTGAGGGGTAGCAAAGGAGAATGGAATTTATGTACATGCATTAAAGAGTGAATGCATTCTTTTGTGAATGATTTACTAAAGGGCTTTCCTCACAGATGAAGAGAGATCTGATATAACACCTCTTTGTTCTGACACATTTTGTAATCCTGATGTGCAGTTTTTAATGTATCATGTTACATTAAGTTTAGCCCATGACCGTGTAACATAAATTTCTGTAAAAGCAGAAACATAACATGATGCTGTCTTTAGAAGACAACCTTTTTTCACATTCTTTTTCCCATGAATAGCCAAACTACAAACCAAGGTAACAGACAAAGTGAAGTGAATCACATCCACAAACCAGCCTATTTTTCTTAGATAATTTTGCACATTCTTATGTAGTCAATTATTTCAGTCAGGTTTCATGTTGCAATGCATGATGAATTTGATGGGCATATTCTGGGATTACTCTTAGTTAGATTTTATTCAGTGCCAACCAAAAGTAACCTAACAGAGATTTAAGATAATAAAATATACAGAATTGTTTGCTTCCCAGAGGAAAAATAATAAACATTAGATTTTTTTTTTTAAAAAAAAAATGTGTGAGATTCAGTGGACACAACTACCATTGTACGTTCCAAATTGCCATTATAACCTCATTAATAGAAAAGTCAGCATGACAGCAATTTGATAAGCTAATATGACAATGTATCTTTATGCCTTCCTAAATTTCAGAAAAAATATTGAGTACTTTAGCTGATAGATTCTAAATACTTGAACAGGATTTCAAAGTGATTAGAGCAATGTTTCTCAACCTTGGCATCATTAAGATGTGTGAACTTAACTGCCAGAATTTCCCAGCAAACTATGCTGGCTGGGGTATTTTGGAAGTTGAAGTCTACACATCTTAAAGTTGCCAAGGTTGAGAAACACTAGATTAAGGGAATGCTGAAGCTGGACATTGAACTGAGGTTTGCCAGGGTATTTACAAGAGGAATCAGCAGCAGTCAGTTATGGATGCCAAAGATGCCATCCACAATACCTAAAGAAAAATCAACTTCAAAAATTGAAAGCTTTGAACTCTGACAAGCTTGCCAATATTATAAGATTTTAGTGTTGTCATGTGATATCTTATGGTATTTGATATGAAGGTATTGACATAACATTTTCACAATATTTAACTATTTTGATTTCTTGACCATGGCCATTGTTAAGCTCTTGGCACATGAAAATTCTGCTATTCCCTGTTTAAAAATGCAGCATTGGAACAAAGCATTACATGCTTAAGGCCGTGTGTCACATTCTGAATATTTCAGGAGCCATTTAGTATCAACCATTATAGGAGGAGAGGCATGTTAGTTTTTGATAGGCAAAAAATCAGAAGTCCAGTAGCACCTTTTCAGGCTAAAATATTGTATTAAGAGGCATAAGTTCATGAAAATGTGTGCCTTTTAATAAAATGTGTTAGTCTGAAAAGGTGCTCCCAGACTCCTGATTTTCAGTATCAATTAAGGCAGGGGTAAACTATCCTTTTATCAAAGGCCACATTCCTTAGATCTCCCCCTACATGCCAACGGGCTAAACAAACAATAGGGTGAAGCCAGGTGTTATGTACTGAGCTTAATTGGGAACAGGTGCAGGGAGCTGCCCTGAACAGTCAGCAGACCACGTGGCCTGCTGGGCCAGACTTGCTGTCGGCAAGGCTGACTAGGATGCATTTGAGCGGGAAAATACGTTGCATTCATTGGCTGGCAACGCCCCAGGCTGAATGTATAAAAAGGGGCGGAGCCATTTTGTTCTTAGTTCTGTTAGATGCAAATAAAGAAGTACCTGTTTGTGAGTCCTGCCTCTTCAAAGCCTACCAACGCAAGAAACAGAACATTGGCGACGAAGGTGGGATAGTGCTGCCGCAAACTCCAGGCTGACTCACTAAGGAAGGCCTAGAAGGCACTGAGAAGTACGGCATTCCAACCTCCTTCACTCTGCCTGCCAGTACAGAAACGCTGGAGGAGAGTGCAGCAAGGAATCATCCTGGAACCCCTTCGGAAGCCTGCGCAGCACGAGGCGTTGAAAGGGCCGCCAAGGTTACACCATGGCAAAGATTGGTCGTCTTTCTGAATTCGACGTCAAGCATCCAGAACGTTGGAGCTCCTACGTCGCTAGGGTAGAAAATTACCTTAGAGTCAACAAGGTTCAGGAGGATGGACTGAAGGCCGCGACGCTGCTGTGCGTTTGCGGTCAAGAAACTTTTGATATTGGGGAAAACCTGGTTGCTCCGGCACCCTTGGAGTCCATTGCTTATGCGGAGCTGAAAAGAATGCTCAAAGAACATTTTGAGCCAAAGCTGTTGGTCATCGCTTGGCGACATGCTTTTGAACAGCGAGACCAGCGTCCTGGGGAGTCCGCTGCTGATTTCATTGCTGCTCTGCGACAAGCTGCAAGGCCTTGTGAATTTAAGGACCTGGAAGAATGGCTACGAGACCGGCTAGTTTGTGGTCTGAGAAGCCGAGAACTTCAGGAAAAGATTTTTGCCAAAGACACTGTCTCCTTCCAAGATGCGCTGAGGGAGATAACGGCCGAAGAAGCAGCAGGAGGAGCTGTTAAGGCCTTGCGGCTTTCCAGGAACCCTCCTTGCTCGGACACAGTCCATCTAGAGGATGCGAGAGGGTTGAAGACTCCGAGTCGGACAATGCGGTCGATCGGTTACAGCAACCGCAAGAAATAAGGCCCCACAGGCATCCTGACAAGGCAGTTTCCTTCCCTTGATGCATCGAGTGCGGAGGCCGCCACAAGCGGGCCGACTGCCGGTTCCGCACCGCAACTTGCCGGGCATGTGGCAGGCAAGGCCACATCGCCGCCGTTTGTTTGGGTCGCACAAAAGACCGTACATCGGAAGAGTTGCCTCGGAAAGGTACCGGGGTCCCCAGTCAGAATAGGGTGGGTTTTTGCATGTTGAGAAGGAGCGTATGCAGAACAGGTGTCCACCAGCCGTTAAAGAAAAAGCTTCATCTGGAAGTCAAACTGCAGGGTGTCCCCTCAGACATGGAGCTGGACACGGGTTCAGCTCTGTCCATAATTTCCCAGAGAACTCTTAAACAGATTTGCTGCAGAAGCAGCCAACGAGTTAAGCTCAGGCCGTCGAATCTCGTTTTGACCGATTTCCAGAATTCCCGAGTCAGCGTTAAGGGGGAGGCCACAATCGGGGTTCAGTTCAGGGATTTTGAGGGTCCCTTGGATGTCGTTGTTGTCGAGGGCAACCGCACGAGTCTGATTGGACTTGATTGGTTTGATGCGCTAGGCATCCGGGTGACTGGGTTAAACAGTTTGCAAATGGCAAGCCTTTCAGAAGTGTGTAAGGAGTTTGCTGATATTTTCAGCCCAGAGTTAGGAGCATACAAAGGCCCTCCAATTGCTTTAAGGTAGATCCATCAGTAGCGCCCATTAGAATTAAACCTCGTCAAGTGCCTTTTGCTCTCAAACAGAGAATCAACGCTGAGTTGGACAAACTGTTGCAGCAAGGCATTTGGGACCGGTGGACTGTAGTCCATGGGAAACCCCCATTGTCACGCCACTTAAGGCCAATGGAGAAGTCAGAATCTGTGCTGACTATAAATGTACGCTTAATAAAGCTCTTCAGCAGCACTCCTATCCGGTGCCTGTAGTCAGCCATATTCTGGCGTCTCTACAGGGAGGTCACATTTTTGCCAAACTAGATTTGGCCCAGGCCTATCAGCAGCTGCCGGTGGATGACGCCACGGCAGAGGCCCAAACAATAGTGACCCACCGGGGAGCCTTCAAGGTGCGGAGGTTACAGTTCAGGGTGAATGTAGCCCCTGGCATCTTCCAGAGTGTCATGGAGCGCACGCTCCGCAATATTCCGGGCATATGCCCATACTTCGATGATGTCCTCATCGCAGGGGAATCAATCAAAACCCTGGCTGACAGGCTCCGGGCTGTTTTGCGGCGTTTCCGTGAAGCGGGGCTGAAGCTCAAACAAGAGAAGTGCAAAATTGGAGTCACTTCCACAGAATTCCTGGGGTTTCGCATAGATGCCGAAGGCATCCATCCTGCTGAATCCAAGCTCAAAGCGATTCAGCAGGCACCCAGTCCCAAGACGAAGGGAGAGCTCCAAGCCTTCCTGGGACTCCTTAATTTCTACCATGCTTTCCTCCCCCACAAGGCCACAGTGGCAGAGCCGTTACACCGGCTCTTGGACAAACAAGCCCCATGGAAGTGGACAAGTGTCCACGAGAGGAGTTTTGCTGCGGTTAAAGCATTGTTGTCTTCCAATGTGGTGTTGGCTCATTTCAATGAGCAGTTGCCAGTTAGCATAGCTTGCGATGCATCCCTTACTGGATCGGGGCTGTCTTAAGTCACCTCAGGGCTGATGGGACACAAGTCCCTATAGCCTATTACTCCAGAACTCTGTCTGCTGCTGAGCGAAATTACGCACAAATAGATAGAGAGGCATTGGCCATTGTGGCTGGCGTCAAAAAGTTCCACGACTTTTTGTACGGCCGCCATTTCATGGTCTTTACTGACCACAAGCCGCTTCTGCGGTAAACAAGCAGACACCCCAAATCATCTCTCCTAGAATGTTGAGGTGGTCAATATTTCTATCAGCTTATGATTATTGCCTGGTTCACAAACCAGGTAGAGAAATGGGTCATGCAGACGGCCTTAGTAGACTGCCCTTACAGCATTTAGAGCCAGATCCTGCACTGGCCAACCACATCCTGTCTATCCAGGATTTACCGGAGTCCCCCTTTAACACAGGGGACGTTGCTGCAGAAACAGCTTCTGATAGCACTTTGAGCCGCGTGTTGAACTGGGTGTATACAGGATGGTTGGAAACGTGTCCTGGCCCTAGCTTCCAGAGTTTCTGGAAGAGGAAGCACGAGTTATCCACCTTTAAGGGTTGCCTCCTGTGGGGAAATAGGGTAGTAATCCCGACCTCACTGAGGACTAGAGTCCTTGATTCTCTGCATGAGGGACATCCGGGCATAGTCCGGATGAAGGCGCTCGCGCGTAGCTACCTCTGGTGGCCTGGACTCGTTAAAGACATCGAGGCCCAGGTCCACGGGTGCTCCATTTGCCAGCAGTCAAGGCCAGAGATGCCACATGCTCCCGTCCATAGATGGGAAACTACTCATGCTCTTTGGTCGAGGGTTCATATCGACTACGCTGGCCCCTTTCAGGGGCAGCTCTTCCTTATTGTTGTGGACAGTCACTCTAAGTGGCTGGAAGTCGTTCCAGTGTCCAATACGACGACCGCCATCACCATTAGGGTTCTTCGTGGCATCTTTGCCACACGTGGCCTCCCAGATGTCCTCGTCTCTGACAACGGAGCTCAATTTACTTCCTCGGAGTTTCAGTCCTTTCTGAGGGCGAATATGATAAGGCATGCCACATCAGCTCCGTTTCACCCGGCCTCTAACGGCCAAGCGGAACGCATGGTGTGCACCACAAAAGACTCCTTAAAGAGGATCACCCACGGCAACTGGCACCACAGGTTGTCAGACTTCCTCCTCTGCCACCACACAACACCGTGCACGTCCACAGGCAAGAGCCCAGCTGAGCTCCACTGGGGTCGCCATCTTATCACCAAGTTGGATAGATTACACCCAGATCGGGTTGCATCGCAGGTATCACAGCCGAGGGCCCCGAGGCAATTGAAAGTGAGTGATCCAGTTTGGGCACGCAATTATGGTCCAGGACAACTGTGGGTGGTAGCTGTGGTTTGCAAGGTGACAGGGCCACTTTCTTACGAAGTGGCATTGGAGGATGGTTGCGTGCTACGTAGGCACATTGACCAGCTACGATGGAGGTTGCCTAGCCACTCTTCTGCTCCTTACTCTGCTCTCGGGGGGGGAGGCCCACGATTCCGATCGTGAATCTCAGCCGCTCAGCAAAAGCGGAACATTGCATTCACCGAATAGGGGTTTTGCCAACGAGGCGGCTCCTGACTCGGGCACTACATCCATGGGACATTGCGCTCAATCGGCTTTCCATGCCGCTTCAACCTCAGGCTTTGCGCCAACGGGACAGTGTTTCCAACCGGCTGCTTACGCCGATCAGGGGAATTCCACCCCACCGCGGAACTCTGGGTTGGACCTACCGGAACAGGCCAGCCAAAGTCAAATGGACAAAGGCTCGGGTCTACCGGAACAGGCCAGCCTTCACGATCCGGGTTCACCTGTATCAAACGGGTCCCATAGTCCCGGTCTGCCGAGCCTGACAGGTGAGCTTGCAGATCGGGCGCTTGCAGCAGCTCTGAGACGATCGGAGCGGGCCAAAGGCCCACCAAAGTTCTTAAGGACTATGTAAGGTCTCTGTCTGTGCAAATGTAAATGCTTATGTATTTAATTGCAATTGAGATGCTTATGTATGTTCCATTGTAAGGGAAGACCTATAATGTTGTGTATTATTGACTGTTATAATGTACATTGTAAGGGAACGCTTGTAGTATTGTAAAATAGTACGTATCTGCTCCTGAACCAGGAGGGGAGGGGTGTTATGTACTGAGCTTAATTGGGAACAGGTGCAGGGAGCTGCCCTGAACAGTCAGCAGACCACGTGGCCTGTTGGGCCAGACTTGCTGTCGGCAAGGCTGACTAGGATGCATTTGAGCGGGAAAATACATTGCATTCATTGGCTGGCAACGCCCCAGGCTGAATGTATAAAAAGGGGCAGAGCCATTTTGTTCTTAGTTCTGTTAGATGCAAATAAAGAAGTACCTGTTTGTAGTCCTGCCTCTTCAATGCCTACCAACGCAAGAAACAGAACACCAGGTATTTCAGCTTGTAGCCTCTTCTCTATCTCCCAAACAGCAAATAGATAATTCTTACCAGAGACCTGAACCGATCACTTACAAACAGTTTTGGAATTTAGTAAGAAGCTATACAGTTTGTAATTTGCCAGGAAGCTGCAAGCTCTTATTCTAAGGCTAAGCACAGAACCAATATATCTCTGACTGGTCCTAGGAAAGAGTTATCACAATTTTGATGGAAAGCACAAAAGTATGTTTGTTGCCTAGCAATATCATTATCTCCCTTCTTTGTTCTGAATTTTACATAGGAAGAGTTTAGCTTCCTTGATTTCTGCCTCTAAAAGGCTTTCTCCGCTGTCCACTCCACTATTCTCTTGAAACCAGCTGGCCTTTATATCATAATGAATGTATTATTTACATAAGAGTGCAGTCTAGCTTTTCCTAGGGTACAGTTTAGTACTGGAGTTAGTACCTGGAACCTTCCAGGATTGTGGTCCTGAGAAAAGTATTAAAACCATTGGAAACCACTACCAAATATAGACTATATTTCGTATTTAAGTATATGCATGCTGTTGACTCAGTGTCATGTGTTCTGATGCTACATCAACATAGTTAACTTTGTACTGATATGCCAAATCTTGAAAACGTCATATGGTTCTGATGGTTTCCTTAAATGTGATTTGTATGTTTTTGGCTTAATATGTGAATTCAATTAATTTAGTTAGCAAATTTCATGGGTCTAGCCAGTTGGGCCTCAGTATTAGCAGCACATGACAAATTGTGTCTTAGACTTAGAATACTGTATGAACCAGGCTGTGAAATTTTTCAGGTTTAAAAATAAGATATCTGACAGAGGGTTTACATAGAAATATAAAAAAACTGACAACAGAAAAAGACCTAGAGTTCCATAGAATCTGCCCTTTGAGTTTGTTTTTCGTTTTCTTTTTCGTTTATTTATTATTTGTATTTATTATTGTTATATTTTATTAATTAATTAATTGTATTTTTAATTTTTGTCAGATGATGGATATGTGTTTATTCCAAGCATATTTAAATTCAGTTACTGATGATTAACCCACTGACCTCCACTGGAAGTTGGTTCAAAGCTTCCACTAGTCTTTCTGTGAAGTAATACTTTCTAACATTTCTTTTAGATTAATAGAAATAGCATTCACTCAACTTTTGAAATGTTTGTTTTCAAGTAAATTCAATAAGAAAAACAATTATATCTGTTTTGCATAATGTATTCATGTTACATATTCTGATTAATTTATATAGCCACCCATCTTGCAACAGTGATTCTGGGCAGCTAATATAGAATTTTAGCTCAGAAAGATGATAACAACCACAATATTTTCTGGCTTTGAAGATCATTTCTCATATACATTACAAAATAATCCCTTTAGTTCTGAGAGGGATGTTTACCAAATGTTTTACTGAGAAGTTTTGGAAGCACTGAAAATCCTCATGGTTCATTTCTGGCTTGATGTCATATTGGCTTGTGTAATAGATAGATCTGTTTTTCACTATACTGCATTTTCTCCATGATGTGTCCTCTTTGAAAAGCTTAGCTTAGTGTTAGATAAATGAAATCAGTGACAAACTAATGGGCTGTACTGAGCTTGACTAAATAAAAGGATTAGACACACACACACATACACATACACACACATTTTTAGTATATGATTATGCTGTAGCAAAATTGCAGTAATTTTTCAGTCCAATTATGTAGTCAAAATAATCATCACCAAGCAGAGTTGGCATCAAACTGGCTGTGTCTGTGTTGACTCTGTCTGATATTTGCCTACTCAGATGAGGAAAACAATCCATTCAGTTTTCTTAAATAATTCAATATCTAAATACAAAAAAATTCATGTTGAAATTGGCTGACTGAATATTTACAAATGATCTGCAAGTATTCTGATTTCTTGAAATTCTTCCTCTAGCAAGATACTTAAAAATCAATAAAAGAGAGGGAAGATGGGAGGGAAAAGTCTTAGGCCAGTGGTTCTCAACCTTTCCTTCACCATGGACCCCCCCTTAAATACTTTTTGTGGCCATGGACCACCAAGACTTAACTCAAGATTTAAATCATAACATTTCTTCAAACCTTTGCGAACCCCCTATGATGACATCACACCACCCCCCAGGGGTCCGCAGACCACAGGTTGAGAGCCACTGTCTTAGGCCATTATTGCCTCAAGCTACAATCTCAAAGCATTAGGAGGATCTGCAGAAATACAAATTAATTTCTATCCAATACAGAAATAGTATTAAATTGTCCTATTTTTTTTGCAGAGATTAATTGAAAAAGTAACTAGCAGTAATATTAGTATGGTTTCCAAATTATGGAAAATAATCATTTTACTCTGTTCTACATTTGTCAGATTCTCTAACTTTAATATCATGTTCCATTTTCAGCAAACTGCAATATGTAGAGAAAGCAGAGAAACCATGATTAGAGAACTAGAAATTAAGTTCTATAAAAAGGGATTGAAAGATTTAGTATGATTTAGCTTGAGAGGAGAAGACTAGTGGTTTACATTAGTGTTCAATACAGAGTTGTCCACAAAAGGGGATCAAGGGGGCCAAAACAGTAGATGCAACCATTTGGTTCTCCTATTGCAGACAGCTTTGTTCAGGTATCTGAAAAATAGTTACACAGAAGAAAACCAAAAATTAAAACATGGAACAATGCTCAGAATTACAGGGAGGCAATTCTGATTCAGTGTTAATAAAGACGAAGAGTGTAAAACAGGAGCCAATTATGCAGAGAGGTGGTGGACTTTTCTTCACTAGATGTATCGAAGCAGAGGCTGGGCAGCCATCTGTGGGGGATGATTTAATTTGGACTCGTGCACTGAATAGGGGATTGAAATTGATGACTGAAAGGGTCCCTTCTGTCTCTATGATTCTACAAAACAATGGTTAGTTTTCCATTTGGGAATGATAAAATCCAGCATTTCAACTCAGAATTGTTTCCTTTCTTTTCAAGATACGCAGATCCCCTTGGTTAATGAAAAACTTTTTAGCTAAAATCCCTATTTGCCTTGAAACATTAATTCTTGGCTGTTAAATAATGTAATTCGACCATTAGCTTCTTACTTATCTTAAGCTTTGTGCTTGTATCTTAAAACAAAACAGGGTAAAATTATCTTAATATCATCAGCCATCTGTGTAGGCTTGACAGATCCCATGCTTGAATGCAAAGTTTCAATATCCAGTAAAGTGATTCCTCCTTTTTTGGCCACATACAGAAGTTAGGATCATATTGGCTATGGAAGAAAGAGCCTTTTCTGTTACTGCTAAAAAGGCAGAAACATGGCAGCTGATTTCAGATATGCATGGTTGAAATATTGTCTCCATTCAGGCCACTCAGACTAATGTTCCTCTTGCAAAGTTCAGAAACTAATGCTCCATTTAGTGAGTAAAAAAATTAATAGAAATCTGTTTATTTGGCTGCTTGTTTTGAATCAGTATGTGAAACTTAAGTCTTTCTTAGTTTTAAACAAGGGAGACTAAATGTACTACTACATGCTGCTTTTCTGGCTGGCCTTGCATGTGCTTTCCATGCTTCCATCTGTTGATTGATTAAGGTATGATCAGAGCCTGGGAACCTCTGGGCCATTTAAGGCCTCGGATCAATTTCTGGAACTCCCAGAACATCGCCAGATCACACTGCTGATTATCAGTAGCAAATTTGCAAATTTGGGGCCATGCAATTTTTTGTTTGTGAAAATAAAAACATCCTCAGAAGTCCAATAAATCTTCCAAACCGAATTATCATGTCCTGAGGTTTTGAATAGCTGGTACAGAATTTGCAATAATAGATTTTGTTTAAAATCTGCTTTTGACAATGTGAAAAAAATTATTAAACAGTTTTATAGGGCCACTCAATTGGCCTCGTCATTGGCCTCTCAATTCTGGGAGACTAGCATCAATACCATAAATGAAGTAATGATTTAAAATAACTAAAAATTAATAACCCCATATGCATAGAACAAAACCCAACAAGCAATGATACTACCACAATACTCATGCTAATTTCTGGGGGAAGAGCCAGATCTTTATAAAAGGTCAGCGAAGATCTTAGGGGATATGGTGTTCCTTAGGTGCTTCAAAAGAGTAGGCAAAATGTCCTTATTTGCAGTCTTTTTGGCTTTTGCCCATTGTAAGAAGCACTAAAAAGCTAAATCTTTAGTAGAGTGCAGGAATAGAACTGATAGGTGCACATAACTCTTTGGAAATAATTGCCTGGAGTGCTTCTCTAAAGCTAAAAGAATGACCTTTAACGATCAAAGTCTTCCAAAAAAAGCTAAAGTGAGCATTTAAAGGATATAGAATGATGATGAACAGTGTTAGAACATTATTTTGGTAAGTATAACTTGGTCCTATACAGAAAGCTGTTGCTTAAGTATTAATTTAAACTATTTACTGAAATACTTGTTTTTTAAATATTTGCCTCTCAAACAATGAGGGCTGGGGAAAAGAGCATTGAAACAAAACTGACTTTCAATAACTGGAAAAATTTACTATAGATTACAGTAATAAAGCACAGAGATTTTTTCCCCCATGTGGTATTATCTCCATGCATATTCTACTTGCCATTAATAGGCATAGTACGGATAACCAGAACAAACATAACAATGAAGCATAGTCTACACAAATTTTGTTAATGAGATCTAGCCCAGCCAGGTCATTTTTTAAGAAGCAGTGTAGTCTAGTTTCTCAACCTTGGCCATTTTAAGATGTGTTTAACTTTAAGACCTATGCTAGCTCGGGAAGTCTGGGAGTTGAAGTCTGCACATCTTAAAGTGGCCATGTTTGGGAAACATTGGTGTAGTAGTTTATCGTGTGAAAACTTTGTATTCAAACAACCCTCAGCAGGTCCTTAGCAGATTCCAGAACAGGTTTGCTCTTTTGCAGTAGTGAAATGGTGAAGAAATTTGCAAGCAAGCAGAGTTCTGAGTTTTTGTTTTGTTTTTCAGAATAGAAATGCTGACTTGGCATGAATGAGAAAAACAAATGAGGTTCCAATTTGTTCATACTTTAGCATTTTTAACTGCAGGTTAGCAGAGAGGAAGACAGAGCATGAAATGATTAAGCAGACATCAGATTCTCCTTTTTTAAAGTTCTACTTCATGATTTTTCATGTTTATATAAAACATTTATATAGGCAGCTCCTAACAAAATAACAATTAATATCAATGTTAAAAATGGACAGTTTTGTCTAGGTGAAGGTAGTCATTTAAATATTCTTATCCTAAATTATTCAAAGCTATAGTAGCTATAGTATATCATCACTAGTATTTTAAAGCATTACTTTAAAATACTACTTGCAGCAGATTTTCCTTGTTGTTTTCCATTCTCTGTATTTTTTCCATTCCTCTGTGTTTTCCATTCTCGATATTTAAAATTTTTGAGTATTGCAGTGTAGCACTCTGAGGTAATAGTGATACCAAGTTCTAGGAAATCTATGTGAATAACGTAATTTGCATCGCAAAACACTGTAGCCAAGAGTGTTCTTGATGAAGCATGGGATTTGATTTTTTTAAATTTTTATAGGTGAAGCTTTGTGATGATATTCCATGCACTTTCTGGATCACAATGATGAGTCCATGTTTCACTGGCTATCACAATGCTGTGAAGAAATGCCTCACCTTTATTTTCATAGCATGACAATAATTGCTTGCAAATTTCAACTCTTTTTATTGTTAAATTTAATTTGTCAACCTAATAAAAGTTGTACATATGTTCATCGTAGCAAGGAAATATAAACAATCCAACAAAGGAGCTAATACAAGAAACAAGCTAATGAGGGCAATTTCAACTCTTCATTTCTGCTGTTAGCATGAGAAGAACCCATCTTGCACAAACTGTCCATACTGAAGAATATCAATAATGTGATCTTCCCCTTTCTTATGAAATGCCAAGCTTGATAGCAAATTCCTTTTGAGTGATCTGCCAATTGTCTTTAACCAGTTCATCAACTTTCTCATGTGAAACATGTTGGATGCTATCACAAACTGTCCACTTTTCTTGATCTCATAAATCAGCTCTAGCTGATTTACCATCTTTATATTTTTTGACCCAGGGAGACAGTACTCATGTCAACACAATCAGCACAAGAAGCAACTTGCATTTAGCAATGAATTCTTTCAATGGTCAAAAATTAGTCACAGAGCCTTGCTTAAATCCCACTGACAAATATTCACCGTATAGTAGCATAGTATACTTTATTGATTGGTCAGTTGACTATATCAAAGCATGAGCATCAGCCACAGTAAGATACAATAACATAAGATAAGGTAAGATACAGTGAAATGCAATAAAATAAGCCATGGTGAGATAAAATAGACTAAAATATAGTATTTAAGATAAAATAAAGATAAAACAGTAAGATAAAGTAGTATCAGATAAAATAGAATGCAAAGAAATATAATAAAATCTTAAAATTCATAAACAGTGTGTGCTTAAGTAAACTCATCACCTTTGCACGTGACCCCAATGTGTTCTATAAAATGTGTTCTCTGTTGGACAGCCCTGATTAGAAACTGAATAGTTTAGCAACAAGATAGATAGATAGATAGATAGATAGATAGATAGATAGATAGATAGATAGATAGATAGATAGATAGATAGATAGATAGATAGATAGATAGATAGATAGATAGATAGATAGATAGATAGATAGATAGATAGATAGATAGATACTTGTGTCCTGAAAGAAATAAGATATTTTGTTATAGTCCCTGTATATGGTTTTGTCAAGTAATGTCTGTCAGTACTGAGCCCTTGAGGAGGCATATCATTGACAGTTGAATAAGACATGTGCAATATATTTTGGAGTTTCCAGTGACGTCGCTGAAGAATAGACCTAGGGAAGAGATTCTCCTTTCCCCGGGTCCAATTTTCGCCTGCCAGTGGGTCCGTTCGGGCTGAAAGCCGCCCCGGAGAGGTGGCCACCAAGGGGTGAAGCTTTGGGGACCACGGGTCGGTGGTAGCCAGTTCGTTGGAGCCAAAGGAGCCCCTGGAATCGGCAGAAGAAAGGCGAACCGCATTTATGCAATCTGCCATTACCAGCTGATCGTCGGAGAGGGAGAAGCTCAGAATGACAGCAAGCAGCTGAGCCAGGTGAGAATACCCTCTTCTTTCTCAGTAGAGGTGGATTTTTGGCAAATAGCTCTTTCACAGCTCGAGAGCAAAGCCTTTTACCTTTAGGGAGGGGTGGAGTTTTTTTTTTCTTCCCCCCCCTCCTGAACTCAAGCGGCGGTTTAAGCCTTTTTGCAACTTAAAAACTTTTTATATAGTAAAGCTGTCTGAGGCTTAAGAGAAATTTGGGAAGCTCCTGTTCTTATAGAGGCTTTTTCCCTTTGTTCTTTGTTGGAAACCCACTTTCTTTCTTTTGACTATTTTTTCTCCTTTCCCTTTTAAATGTGCTGGGAATGGATACTTTGTATCGCCTGGGTGGCTACATTGAGAACTATTTTCACTTTCTTTTGCCTGGAGCTTATTTAGATTAGAAGTTTGGCTGTATGCCCAGACATTCTTTATCTAAGACCTTGAAACTTTGTTGAGAGAAGACTTCCTTTTGGTTTATTTGGCTCCACAAGACAGACTATAATTATAAACAAATGGTACTTGGAGCCATCTGCCTTCTTGGATTATAATTATTATGCTTTGGAACTATAACAAGCTGTTTTAGAAGAACTGGAAATTAAGAAATTAAGAAATCTTTCTGAACAGAATTTGGTGGACCATAATTTTGATAATTTTGATAATTTTGCTTTTTTCTTTCTCCTTTTTTTTCTTCTTTTTATCCTTTTTATTCTGGGAGTATTTTTTCCTCTCCTTTTTTTAAATTTTTATTATTGCTTCCTTCTTTTTCTCTTGTTGCTATTTTTTACCTTTTTCTTTTCTTTTTCTTTTTAACTATTTTTATGGATTTCCCCTCCTAGCAATAGGAGCCTATTGGATTATAAAAGCTGGCCATTTGGCTACCTGGTGGATTACAATATAAGATACAAAGACAAAGATGAGCGCTTCAAACCTATCTAAACTTGGGGGAAAAGGATCTTCCGCCCCTGCCTCGACTTCTGCAAGTCCAGTTTATCAAAAATCAATCACGACAGTGCTGTAGCAAGAAAAAATGGATGTTCAACAAAAAGATACTCAGGCAATTTTGCAGGCAATTGCAGCTCAGACGGCATCCTCGACAAAAAACTATGAAGACTTGAAAAATGATCTTGATAAAATGAACCAAAAAATTATTAATATAGATTCTCAAATTGAACATTTTAATCAGACAATTACAGATAATCAACAAAGGATCCAAAAAATAGAAGACAAATCAATGGAAGTTGACCAAAAATTGGAATCCTTAAAAGATGAAAATGAAAAATTGGCCCAAATAAATGGAGAACTGGAAGACTCATTGGCGATGATAGAGATGGAAAGAGCTTCATATTTTTTTAAGATTTCAAAATATAATAGAAGACAAGGAAGAGGACCTCTTAGACCTGATAACTGAGCTACTTGCAGATGTTCTAGGAATGGGGAAGACCCAAATGGAAGGAGAATTGGACCAGATCTACAGAGTTAATTCAAACTATGCTAGAAGAAATAAAGTGCCCAGGGAAGTCCATGTTAGATTTCTTAAAAGATCCATAAGAGATGAGATTTTGAGAAAAGTAAAATACAAAGAAAAAGAAGTAGTAGTGCTCAAATAAATTCCTAGAAGGATAAGAGAAGCTCGAAGAGACTACCAGTTTTTAACCAGGAAATTGGTTGAAAAAGGAGTGAATTTTAGATGGTTGATCCCAGAAGGGATTCTAATCTACTGGGACACGAAAAGATATAGACTGGACACACCGCTTAAAGCAATGGAATTTTTTGACAATCACAGAGCATTCTTGGAAAAAGGGGATCCTGAACCCAAGAAGCAAGAGGAAATGGTAGCTGAAGGAGCGGCTAAACAAACAGAGGAGGAAGAAGTTAAAAATACACACTCAGAAGAAGGAGCAAGACTGAGAGACCAGAGACAGATAAGATCGACTAGAAGATTGAGACCTAGATATAACTGAAAGATATGGAAGAGATTGGAATGTTATCAATAAATATAAATGGACTGAATTCTCCTTTAAAAAGGAGAATTTTTTTTACAAGACTACAAAAATTAAAAATGGACATAATTTGCCTCCAAGAGACACATATTAAGAGACAACATTTCAAAATCTTAGAACAACCAAAAATGGGCAAACTTTATTTTACACTCGCATCTCAAAAGAAAAGAGAAATAGCCCTTTATATTAAAGAAAAGATGAATCCCAAACAAATTTATGCAGATGAAGAGGGGAGAATACTAATGGTGGAAATTATGGTGGATCAAAAACAGATATTGATGGTAGCAATATATGCACCTAATGATAAGCAAGAGCAATTCTATCAACAATTACACAAGAAAATATTGGACTTAAATTACCAAAATCTTTTTATAATGGGAGACTTTAATGCAATAGTAGATGCGACTCTGGACTACAAAAGCCAAAAAACAAGGGAGAAAAGGAGGAAATATACTACCTAAAGTGTTTTAAAAAATGAAAGAAGAATTGTGTATTCAAGACATATGGAGAGAGAGAAACTCAGAAAAACCACAATATACATTCTATTCAAATAGACATAAATCATGGTCTAGAATTGATATGATATGGACATCTTTCGACTTGAAAATGATAATACAAGAGGTGGAGATAGAAACTAATGTTTGGGCAGATCACAACCCAGTAAAAATGACCTGGAAAGGAACCAAGAAAAAACTAAGATGGTCTCTGAATAAATCTATATTGAAAGAAAAAGAATTCTTACAACTAGCAACAAAGGAAATGGATTTTTTTTTAAATAAATAAGAAAGAATAAACATCCCTCCAAAATGTATGGGACACGGCCAAAGCATATTTTAGAGGGTTGGCCATAACTTACACCTCTAAAAAGAATAAAGAAAAGAAACGATTACAGTTAAAGTTGAGAGAAGAACTTAAAAAATTGGAACTAGAGTTACAAATAGACCCACAAAAGAAAGTCCTCAAGAAACAAATGGAGATAATAAAACATAAATTAAACCTGGCTGAGATGGATATAATGGCACAACAGATTAAATGGACTAAACAGAATTTTTTTGAAAATGCCAATAAGCCGGGGAGATGGTTAGCATATAGATTGAAGAAAGAAAAAGAAAAAAGAACGATAAATAAGCTACAAGATTCAAAAGGAGAATTACAGTTCCACAATGATGCAATGAAAAAAATCATTAAAGATTACTATGAGACACTTTATAAGGCAGAGGAAGTTCCTAAAGAGAAAATACAGTCGTACTTAAAAGAAACAGACTTGCCAAAAATCCCAGAGAATATTCGAAATATACTAAATGGGAAAATATCAACGATGGAGATTACAGAAGCTATAAAAAGAGAAAAAAAAGATAAGACTTCGGGTCCAGATGGAGTTCCTGCAGAATTCTACGTAGCATTTCAAGATGTATTAAGTCTGACATTGAAAGAACTGTGTAATGAAATTTTTTTGGAGACTAAAATACCAAAGTCATGGACTGAAGCTAATATTACTTTGATACCCAAAGAAGATACTGACCTTACACAAATAAAAAACTACAGACCAATATCGCTATTAAATGTGGACTATAAAATTTTTGCTTCGATAATGGCAGAAAGAATTAAGAAATTCTTGACTGAATTCATACATACAGATCAAAATGGCTTTTTACCTAAAAGACAGATAAAAAATAACTTAAGAATGATTTTGGATGTTTTAGAGTACTATGAAAATCACCCAGGGAAACAGATGGCATTAATATTTCTTGATGCGCAAAAAGCTTTTGATAACTTAAATTGGCAATTTATGTTTCAGCAGTTGATGGAAATGGACTTTGGGAAAATTTTTATAAATGCAATTCAAGCTATCTACTACAAACAAACGGCTAGAATAATTCTAAATGGAGATTATACAGAAAATTTTGATATTAAAAAAGGTACAAGACAGGGATGTCCACTATCCCCACTGTTATTTATATTAACATTGGAAGTATTGACCAGAAATATTAGACAAGACATAGAAATTAAAGGATTGGAGATAAAAGAACAAAAATATAAATTACAAGTCTTTGTGGATGACTTGATCTTTATCTTGGAGGAGCCACTTGAAACAGCTACTAAACTGTTGGAGAAAATAGAAAAGTTCGGAGAAGTGGCAGGTTTGAAAATAAATAGAGAAAAGACTAAAGTATTAACAAAAAACTTAACAGACAAACAGAAAACTCAACTTACAAAAAAGACAAATTTACAAATAGTTAAAAAAGTTAAGCATCTAGGAATCTACTTAACAGCAAGATGTTAAAAGAAGATAACTATGAAAGATTGTTGAAACAAATAAAATTGGACTTGGAAAAGTGGAAAAATCTTCAACTGTCACTGTTAGGAAGAATAGCCACAGTGAAAATGAATATTTTACCGAAAATACTCTTCTTATTCCAAACAATTCCTATAAAATTGGGAAAGGCCTTTTTTAATGATCTAAATGCAACAATATTGAGATTTATCTGGCAAGGGAAGAAAGCACGAATTAAAGTGAAAATGTTACAAGAAACTAAAGATTGTGGAGGATTTGGACTCCCGGACTGGAGACTATATTATCAAGTAGCCATCTTACCATGGCTTAAAGAATGGATAATGTTGAGAAATAAAAGACTACTGTACCTAGAGGGGCATGACCTACAAATTGGTTGGCATGCCTTCCTATGGTACGGGAAAAATAAAACACATAGATACTTCCAAAACCACTTTATAAGGAATGTACTTCTTTTAGAATGGGAAAGAATAAAGCAGAAAATTTATATTAAACTACCTGAGTGGCTTTCAACAATGGAAGCTTTTGCTTACCCAAATTTAATTAACTATGACAAAGTCGTACTTATAAAGATATCCTGGACAAGGAAGGAAAATTGAAAGACAGACAAGATTTACAACGACAAGGTATTGACTTAGCATGGTGGCCATATTTGCAAATTCAAACAAGATATAAAAAGATGCAAAGACAACGGGATTTTATAAAGAATAGACAGAATTTGATCAAATATTGTTAAAAACAGATGAAAACCTGATTAAGAAACTTTACAGATTTCTACTAAACTTGAAGATGGAAGAAGAACAAGTAAAAGAAACAATGATAACATGGGCAAAAAACTTTGGATATTCTATAGACTTGGAAGACTGGCCAAAATTATGGGATAGAAATATTAAATTGACTAAAGCAGTTTCATATAAAGAAAATTTGTATAAAATGTTTTATAAATGGCATATGACACCAGTAAGATTAGCGAAAATGTTTAAAAATACTTCGAATAATTGCTGGAAATTAAACAAAGGCCAGATACTTACTACCATATCTGTGGGTATGCCCTAAAGCGAAAAAGTTCTGGCCTAAGATACATACATGGCTGGAAAAGATAACTAAAATACAGATAGAATTTAAACCAGAACTGTTTTTGTTAGGAATATTAGGAGCTAAGTATGAGAAGGAGAAGGAGTATTTAATATTGCATGTATTGACAGCAGCGAGAATAGTATTTGCCCAATACTGGAAAAATGAAAACTTACAACTGAAGAGATTTTAATTAAGAAAATTTTAGAGTGTGCAGAAATGGATAGACTAACCTTAGAGATTAAAGAGAAAGAAGATTCAGTTTATTTTAAAACATGGGATAATTTTTACCAATGGTTAGGAAAACGAACTAGTGAGAAATGAATGTGATATGTTATTTTAAATATATATTAGTAAGAAGAATGATATGTATTGACCAACTGATACTGTTTATGATTATCGTTTATCATATTCACTACAGCTATTTACTATTATATTAATTAGTGTTAACTGAACATATGTACCCAGACAATAGTCTGTTTGCTAAAGCTTGAAAATGTTACTGGGGGGCAACCCCAATGTTGTTCCCAATCCCGTCCCAACCCCAATCCCGATCCCAACCCTACCCCGAACCCTAATCCCTATCCTGGTCCTATCCCTTCCCCAACCTTATAAAAACCAATAAAAACCTTTATTAAAAAAAAGACGTGCAATATTTTTTATTTCTGATGCTCACAAACACATGCTCTCTCAAGATATAGCACCTGATGGAATCATCTGTATTTGGCCATAGAATCTTGCTACTCAAAGGGCTATCCTATGATATTGAGTCAAACTCATGGTCAAATAGTGTTCTGTTTGGAAGGTCCTTTTATTTCTGGCCAGCCATTTCAAAGACCAGATATTTGCTAGTCATAGTTTTGCAATTCTCTTCAATTTCAAAACAGTTTTCTTGGGTACCAGAAGAACATACTATTCAGGAAACAAGCATTAACAAACAAGAGAAACCCACAAGTCTATATTATCAACTTATTTTTACATTATCAAAGGATTTAAACAATTTTAATACATCTACAGATATACATCAAGAGGTGGAAGATGCTACTTTAATAGTTAAATTCTCTAATGTAAGATTTACACTGGAGTTTGGAAGAAAGAGTTTTGATATAAAAATGTATTAAATGAAATGCAGTCTTTTCTGCCCAGTTGCTTTGCTACCCTATTGGTACAACTCCATCTATTTCACCACTGTTGTGCCAACATGCCCTGGTGATTAATTTCACTACTTACATTGCTGAAAGCTGTAATGTTTCATTTTTTATACATTAATAATATGCTTGTCATTAAGCTTATTTGAACAAATATATTTTCTTTGTCAATACATTGCATTCAAAATTTGAATTGTGTTCAGCAAAACATTTTGGCTTTGCTGAAGCTAAAGGAAAAGCAGAATTGGTTTGGCACTGATGTTTCTTCAGCCAGAACACTCCCAAGTTTGGGCTTGCATATTACATTAGGTCAAACTTTGTTTGGCTGGTTTACTTATGAGTGAAAAGTTGTAGGAATTGTATCAAGCACATCCATGTTTGTGCTGCGATCTGACAGAGACCTGAACATGTTATTATAAACATTATTTGGACTGTATTTTGCTTCTTTTTTTTTATGTGCTAGACTTTTATGAAAAAACAGTTTCTGTTCATTAGCAAGGTATGGTTAGCAATTAAGAGAAATGCTGTCCATCTCAACCTTGGAATAATCCATAGTTCTCCAAGGATACTCCAATTATTTCTTTAATCGTATCCATCCACTTTAAACATTAACTCTCCCTTCTTTTGCTTTCTTCAATATTGCCAAGCAGACATGTGTTTTCTAGTTCATTATCCATTTGCATCACATGCCCAATGTACGTGAGTTTCTGATTGTTGATCTTTGCCTCAAGGGAGCAGTCTGTCTTTATTTCATTCAGGATCAATTGATTGGCTTCTTGCAGACCATGTTACTCTTAGTAACCAGCTCCAAATCCATAATCCGAAAGCATCTGTCTTCTTTCTCTTGCACTTTCTCAATGGCCAGCTTTCACAGCTGTATATTTCTCCTAGAAAAAACATTGCTTTAACTGTTCTGATCTTTGTGGTCACAGAAATATCCTGTTTTTCATAACCTTACTAAGTTTGTTATTGCCTTTTTCCCTAGAATTAATCTCCCTATTGTCCATCTTTATCTGTTCTTCGATCCCTTGAAGTATCAATGTCTACATTTTCATTTTTTTCTGTCCACTGCAAGTTCACTAACCATGATGGTTGATATTGCTGCTGTATTTTTAACATTAATCTAGATTTTTCACTTTCCATTTTTACTTGAATAACCTAATCCTAACGCTTTCACAACCTCTGTTCCTGAAGTTTAAATAGTTCTCTAAGTATTTTATATGTGCCTATTTGACCATTGGCATTGTCTCTGATATCTCACTTTCTAGTGA
Source organism: Azemiops feae (assembly GCA_023970755.1). Taxonomy (NCBI): domain Eukaryota; kingdom Metazoa; phylum Chordata; class Lepidosauria; order Squamata; family Viperidae; genus Azemiops; species Azemiops feae. The sequence goes on along the minus strand of JALGBA010004273.1, from coordinate 919,627 downwards.
TGATGATTTTCTCCATAAAATACATATTTTTCATTCTATCCATTTTGTAAATATTTCCTATTTTCTTATCAATGACATTTGTGATTTCTCTGATCTTAAAACATTTCTTATATTGTTCTCTTTTTTGTTATTTTCTGCTGTTTATTGACATTCTTGATTATATTTCCTTGTTCCTTCCCTTGATTCAAATCATTGCACATCCTTCTTCCCATTCAAAGCTTTACTCCATCACCTTTCTCTGGCTATTGTGACAACCTGTACCAAAAGCCACTTGAATCTTTTCCTCTTTGAAATTTTAGAAATATTTTTCCACACTGGCTTTCATAGTATTTCCTATCTTTCCCCATTTGTTCTCAGATTTTCCTTTGCATAAGTTAAATGTATCTTTAATCTGTCCCTTACATTGATTTTATTTTCTGATCGATCACTCTCTAAGTCAAATCTTATTGATGGTCTCCTCCTCCTGCTCCTCCTCCTGCTCCTCCTCCTCGTTTTTTGTTGGAAGGAACCTTGGAGGTCTTCTATGGCAGTGCAATCCCCTGCTCAAGCAGGAGAACTTATGCCATTTCAGACAAATGGTTGTCCAATCTCCTCTTAAAAACCTCTAGTATTGGAGCATGCTCCAACTTCTGAAGGCAAACCATTTAATTTAATTTCTGAAGGCAAACTGTTTAATTATTCTAATTGTCAGGATTTTTTTTCATTTTGAGGTTGGTTCTCTCCTTGATTAGTTTCCATCCATTGCTTCTTATTCTGCCTTCAGATGCTTTGGAGAATACATTGACACCCTCTTCTCTGTGGCAGCCCTTTTTCTAATTTTTAAAACTTTACTGTTCCATTTGGCACTACAAATCTGTAACACAATCTACATCTGGAAATCTGTTGGTTGACTGATGACATTCTCCTTCTTTTGTTTCCTATTAGAAAATCAATTTAACTCCAGGGTTATCCATTTGGTGACATCCAACAGTAGAAACTGCATTTATGTTGCTTAAAGCAGATGTTAGCAACAAACTAAGTATTTTCTTTCAGAAAACACCTATTTCATGCATTATTGTGTTTATTCAGTCCAAATCTTCCAGTAATTCCAGGTTCCCTCATTATCAAATGTTCATAGTGTTCATTAATCATTGATTAGTCATTCTAAATCTCTTCTTGTTTTAGTATTTCTTGCAAATTTCCATAACATTTGTTAAGATCTTCTATCATTTTGTCTATATAACATTGATGTTTAGTACACATTCACTAATACTAACAGATGTACAGACCTATTGATTATAGGCTTATAGTTAAACATTCTTTAGCCATGCCTTTTGCGTAACATTGTCACTCCATTCCTGATATGGATCCATGCCATGAATCATGTAATCAGTTGATTTAAACTGGCCTATTCTGATCAAATCAATTTATTCCTATAGCAACTTATTTAGCATGTTTCGTTTCCACTTTGACTTTTTCTAAATGCCCTCTATAAGGAGCTCCCCTTGAAAAGCATTAGAAAGCATGGGCTGGTCCAGAATGTAGCAGTCCAAAGAGAAATGGGTACAGCAAGGTTCTGCAGTGGCTCCCAGGAAGCTGCTGAGTGCAATTGAACATACTGGCTATCATTCTTATAGCCCTGCATGGCACAGGGACAGGTTACAACTATCTTCAATAGTCTCCACCTAGCCCAGCAAATCCAGCAGGATGGACATGTTTTGGGTCCCTTCATGTTATTAGTAAAGTTGGATCTGCATGCTTTGACTTGGTCATGAGGTTCCTTGGTTATTGTTCTATGATTATTTTGTAACTATACTTTTGTATCATTTTATACTGGTTTTATGATATAACTTTTGGTGTGTATTGTTTGTTAGCTACCCAGATGGTCAGCCATATAAATTGTCTAAATAAATAAATAAACATTTTGGGAGTGTTTCTCCGTGTTTATATCTGTGAAGACCCTAAAGCAAATCTCTAAGCCAGGGGTGTCAAACTGCCGGCCCGCAGGCCGGTTGCATCATACGGAGGCCGTGCCCACCCAAGCTCCGGCAATGCAAAAAAAGTCATGATACGTCGCAACACGTCATGTGATGCGGCGAGTTTGACACCCGTGCTCTAAGCTATGCTAAAATGGAAAATTAATTGAGGGGGAATTCTATTTCTGTAGCAAAATTAGCAGCAACTGGGATGGGATCTACCAAAGAATCCGTATGTTAGATGATATGAGAAAGAGATGGACATTATGTCAGATGAAGCAAATGTGCGTGATTTCCAACATTACAGGGCACAGTATATATGAAAGTAACAGGCAAACTCATTTTCCATGTTTTTAGTACTATTTTAATTCAGTTATAAATATTTCTTTGCTTTTAAATGGAGACCTATTTAACATAGTTCTTATCTGCCTGTCAACTTATTAGGTGTGAAAATAGAACAATGAACTAGTCTAGTCCAACTCCCTCTGGAAAGCACTTATCTACTCAGCACTTATCAATGTTAAATATGCTTCCCGTTTTACACATTTTAGTTTAATTTAGGATCTAATTGCCTCATAGTTATGTTCCTGAAATTAGTTTCACTTAGCTAATAATTTATACTTATCCATTTGTATCTAAAATATTAAAAGTGTGTTCATCTTACTTTTTTAAAAAAATACTGGAAAAAATGCTTTATATCACATCCAATAAAAGTTGCTCTAAAGGAACATAAAAGAATCAATCTACAGCTTTATTTAAAGTCTTTCTTTTCAAATAAATTTTATCCTTATTTTATCTAAATAATTGTAAGATATCTGTAACTTTTGTTTCACTGTATGGTGCTTTCTTAAGTTGTGTGATTAGATGAGTAAGATGTTGAAATTTTGAATTAGAGATATTAAGGATTATGTAGATTAACACAAAGCAATGGCATTAGCAGGGGATAATGGGACAAATGTATATCATAGCATCTTGACACAAAATCCACAACCTGAAATATGTGTGTTACACAACAGGAATGCAAGATGTAAGGGCATAGTTTATGCCATCTCTTTACACAATCTTGCATTGCTACACATACCTACTGTATAGTGTGAATATGGCCTAATATTAACCCTAACAGAGCCAAATTCAGGTACAGAAGACAAAATATAAATTGTTTTTCAGAAGATTACTCCCTATGAACAGAATATTTCTGCCAATGAACACAAGCAATCAGCAGAAATGGCATTTGGCACTATTTTTATTGATTCTCAGATATATCATATTTGAATAATTCTATCACCAGAAGTTTCAGCTGGAGGATTATTTAGAAATTTGCTCTCCCCAAACCACTTTATTATTTCATTTTTAAAATTTCTTTCCTTTCTTTTTTCTTTTAAGGCAAGATAAGCTGACTCAATGTAAGCAAAAGAATTGTACCGCACATACATAAAATTAATTTGAACTGGTTTTAATGTGTTTTTTTCACAAAGAACAAGAAAGATTATTATTAAATTTATATGCTGCCTATCTCATTCTGCAGAGCAACTCTGGAGATCAGAAAATGTGGAAAGAGCTGGTCCATTGAATTGCCAAGTATCAGTACGACTGAATGAACAGCATCATTATTAAACTGAGATAATCCAAAACGTTAATGCCTTTGGCCTTGCCAACTGCTCTGTTTTCTTCTCAGCATCATATGGAAAACATTTCTATTTTCTCATGTCTTTAAAAATGTTTAGTGCAAGTGTTAGGTTTTTCCAGCTCTTTAATTCCACTTTTGTAATGATTTTTTGTTGTTGCTTTTCATTTATTTTCATGAATTGTTCCAAACTATTTTGGGTGAACTACTTCAGGAGATTGTAAATATATACCTGAAAAGGTTATAAAAATGAGAAACATATAAGAAATGAGAAACAAACAAATAAATAAACCTGATAAACTAAATTTGTGTTGACTGTGCTTTCAGCAGAATCTATCCCCCTCTTATAAGAAATTTATTCTGCATAGTTCATTAATGGAATCTTTATAAGAAATCATAATTTTATTTTATTTTATTTATTTATTCAATTTCTATAGCTACCCATCTCAAGTAATTGGCTCTTTATTTTTACTTTAAAAAAACAAGTTTATAAGTCCAAATGAAAGGAGTCTAACCATACTGTGGCTTAGTATGCTGAATGAATCAGTCTGTAAAATGCCTTTTTTTATTTTGGTTTAGTGTGATGTATGAATCTACTTGGTGTATGCTACAAAAGTATCCACATCTAAGTGTAATTTAAATCAATAATTCACAGCAAGTTTAAGATGTGTGACCCACTCCCAGAATTCTTCAGCATACTGGCTAGGGAATTCTGGGAGTTGAAGTCCATGCATCTTAAACTTGCTGAGATTGAAAAACTGCTCTAATTCCTTAGCATTAAGCAGAGTTACTGCAGTAGCAGTTTCTGACCTGCACTTTAAAAACTGGCATCATTCATTCTACAGCAAGATTGGGTTTCCATATGATACAAAGCTGTGATTTGTTTTAAATGTAGTTTGTGATGCAAGTATAAAAAAAACTTGGTTCACAAAAATACTAAGTGACAATTGTAGATCACATGCTTTTCTTTGCTATGGTGTGGTGGTTCAGTGGTTAGAATGCAGTATTGCAGGCTGACTCTGCTTACTGCCAGGAGTTCAATCCTGAC
>JALGBA010004273.1:887500-910000 GCA_023970755.1 Azemiops feae | reverse complement strand
GCCTGCTTTTCCTCCAGGAATGCATGGTGATGTGAAATATGCTGGTCTGAGGGAGAATGATGGGCTGTTCCAATGTCACCTAAAGAGTTTCTATAGCAAAGGGTGGATGGGACCTCAGGACTGTTGGTCATAGTCCAACCCTTTATCATACATCTGTGTTTTAAAATCTTGGCAACTTTAAAATGTGTGGACTTCAATTACCAGAATTCCCAAGCCAGTATGCTAGCTGGAAAATTCTGGATGTCGAAATCCATATGTCTTAAACTTGCAGAGGCTTAGAAACATTGCTATACATCATTATTGGTACATGAGTTATAACTGAGCTAATGGTAAATCTGTATTTGTGCCAAAATATGAAAGAGAGTGGACTATCTTAGTTATACATCAACTTTATCCTAACAGGATTGTTTGGTTCAACCCATATGATGCTGCCCAAAAAGAAGACTAGGTCTTTTTCCTCAAGTAATAGCCAATGAATTGAGGTAAGGAAATTACTTTCCTCAAGTAATGCCCTGTAAGGAGCTTCAGCTTATTTTTACTGATAAAAATTAAAGAAACTATTGAAAAGAAAGGAGTAAGAAAGGGCAAATGAGGGCAGACTGATGCTGAAAATGTAAATATCTCTGAAGATCCTGCTTGGGAGGGGCTGTTTGGTATTTGTTTTTATATTGTCTGTACAGAATGGTTTTCTTTATTTCCACGTCCAGTTACTTCTTCCCCTTGTTTCATCTCCATCCAATTTGTTTTCCCCCCCTTCCCTGCCATTTTCTCTTTTCCTATCTTGTTTGCTCTTCTGCTGGAAGAAAGGGAGGATATGTCTGTTGTATATTTTGTGTGTCTTTTGTGTGAGATTAATTTGATACATACAAATAAAAGATCAATTAAATTAGTAAATAAATATCTTGTTATTTTAGGCAATTTTAAGTAGTAGGTATTAATTCTATATAAATTTTATTTTGTACTGGACCTATGCTTTTAGGAGGGAGGGAGGGAGGATATGGCTTTTGGCAATATGTGTGTATGACCATATAGTAAATTCCAAAAGTTGTTTCAAAGTGTGAACATAACACCCATCTGCAGTTCTTTAAAGCAGCCCTCTCACCTGTCTTTTAAATGAACATAGTATATTGTGGTTGTGTTCATACACACTGAACCAATCTGGTTTGTTTTTGGCTGGTCAACATGATTTGTAAACTATGGCTTAGTATTATGTGAACTTAGCCACTTGCAGCTTATTCAAACCATGCAAAAGTAATCATAGCTTACTGAAGCATATGAACAAACACTGAGAACAGACTTGTTACTCAGATGCCTTATATCTTAGATTGCCTCAAATGAATTTATTTAAAATGATACAGGTAAAACTACTCAAGTTATTACTGAAGAGTTTTTAATTCCCTTTTAAACAAGAATTGTAAACAGACCATTCATTTTGGAACAATAGTTAAAAATTGCGGAACATTGTTGTTCATTAAAATTCTGTTTACAGATCTGTGGAAATTCATGATTTCCTATCCTTCACAGAGGAAAAGGATGTCTTAAGAAATATTATAATCTTTATAATGAACTAAGAACCCTCATTTTTTTTATAATCTTTAGAACCACAAGGTTAAGTGCACATATTGTGAGAAAAGGAGAGAAAAAATAATTTATATATAATCCAGGGAGTTGGGGTTAAATAAGTAGCTGTTGGATGCCTTGATTTCTATTTGATCAATAAATCATCAAGTATCTTAAGTGCTTTATTCACCATTAAATTAAATGAAAAATACTTTAACCTACCTCCCTTGTGTCAGCAGATAAAGCTAATAATATTTTTGGTAATATTTCAATTTAGGTATTTAAGTGCAGCAAATGCCTTGGGACTTTTTTCCATTGGAATAAACAGAAAATGGTATTCCAGTTTAAATGTAAAATGTTTTTAGAGGAAAGAGCTATTTAAATAGAGTATGTTCATGGGTTAATATGTTTAAGTGGTCCATTAATGGGTAGGCAACAATGCATTTACACTTGGAAAGAGATTTCAGAGGGTTTGTAAGGCAGAAGCAGCGTTTACCTTAAAAATCTCAGCACTTACAGCTTCACATTAAGTAACCTTTTCTATATTTACCCTTTCCTTTTGTTTTCACCTCTAAATTAAGTTTACTTTTAACTCTTTTTTGCCAGCTTTGTTTTCTTCAAGACTTTTCTTGACAGATCCAGGGTGAATAATTGATAACCTCCAGAGTTTTGTTACAGTATAATTGTTCTCCCACACATAGACATTTTTTAAAAGAGGCAATATCTCTTCTTGCTACTAATTTAATTTTTTTTTTTTACTAACATTGTATTAACATACTTTAGTGGGCTACTTTGCGATAAAGCAATTTCTTGATCTCTTTATAAGGGGAAACGTTGGGGATGCTGGATAAGTACGTGAAAAGCAGGGTTTGGTTGGATGAAATGACCTTTAGGACATAGCCAAGGCTTTTTAAAATAAATCCTAAATGCGAAAACGAGATAAATATTAAAGGCGCCCAACTTCAAATGTTTTCAGATCTAAAAGATTCACAGAACTGGTGAAATGATGAACATGGAAGCTGAAGCATTTAAAATAGAAGCTTTACCTAATTGATGTGTCACTTGAGTTTTCAGATTCGGTGCTGATTGTGGTCGGGTGGGTGTCCGCGAGTGTACAGACACGCACGCACAACCGCCCCCCCCCGCGTTTCCCCGAGCGATAATAACCTAGCGCTGCCCTAAAATCGCGATCGACAGATATGAGCTTTAATTGCCAACTTAGCATCTTCGTCACACCTCCCAGCCCATTAGACGCCGCAGCCTCACCTAGGCCTACGGGCGAGCTCAGCGGCCTCAATGGCAAGCGCCTGATTATACAGCCAAGCTGCTAATTTAGCGAACCGCCCTGATCGGGGGGGGGGGGGACTTGATGGACGCCACCCGCCGGAGTCAGGCGCGCGCTCGGAGGAGGCGCCGGAGGCTCCGCGGCTCCCACCCCCTCCGCCGACCGCCTCCCTGCGGAATGAGAAGCGGGGAATTAGCGGCGGAGGTGTGGGCAGGCAGGGAGCCCAGCAATTAGCGCCGAGATGCCGCCTGGCCGGCCGAGGCGGGAGGAGGCGACAGTCGCGGCCAGCCACTACCCGCCCGCCGACCGAGCAGCTCCAGCGACTGCCTCGCACAGCCAGGGAGCGCAAGCAGCTACCCGAGAGCTGAGTAGCGGCCGGGTCGTCCCTCTCGGAGGGCGTCGATCTGGGCTGAAGCGCCGGGGCCTCGGCCCAAGCGAGCAAGGCGCGAAGAAGGCCTCGCGGCGACCGGTGCCAAGCCGGGCCCTGCACACGGCGGCGAGGGAGGGTTATTCCCTGCCCAGCGCGGCCGGTCCGGAAGCCGGGTCTGTAGCAGGCGGAAACTCTAGATTGGAAAGGCCAGGCTTAACCGCACTGGGGCGAGAAGGAAGGACGATTCCTCCGCCTTTGCACCGGGCCTCTGTTCGTCTTGACAAAGCCGGCCCTGCATTTCCTCCATGAGCAGCATTTGGTATGGTCTGGCTGGAAGGAAGAGGCGGGAAGAAATGAGCCTTCCCCTTCACTACGTGCGCTGCGGTGCTTGGCAAAATCCTGGCAGTTCTTTGGGGCCTTTGATCGTATGCAGGACGTGCGAAATGTTTAATACGGTCCTGTCGGGTCGGAACAATATGCCTGCACTTGTCTTTCAAGCATTCTTCTTTGGGAAAGCGCGACCAGATTCTTAGTTGCTTTGGGTGCCCCGAATTCAGCCGGGTCTGGCAATTTTATAGCAGGGTTGAGCCTGTGCTCACCAGGGTGCCCTGCCCTTATATGCTGTTTTAAAGTACTGTAACCAACATCAAATGCACACATGGGTGGAAGTGCATGTACTATAGGTATTCGCGGCAAATAGGAAAGGCCATTGAAGACCTCCCTGGCTCAGTGCCAAAAAAACCTCAGGGAAGTCGGAAGAGGGTGGAGGAATATGGTGATTTGTCCAAACCAAAATTCTTTGGGGAGATTTGAACTCAGATTTCATCTCCTTCAGCGGTCTGCCTTAGCGTATCAAGATGGATGGGATACTTAAAACATACTGGTGCAGAATACATGCACATGATTGCTTAATTGTGTTTAGATTTGTGAGCGAGTGTCAGCATCACAGAAAGGAAGGCGGTGATGTGCTCTATTAATGCTTAACATCTGATTTCGCATGTGGGAATCGAGAGGCCTGCCCCCCCTCGCCGCATCGCGGAAGCACCTACAAAGGCATCTCCGAAATGTCATTGAACGAGCACAGGAACTCCTTTAAAACACACACCCATACCACAACGGCAATCTTGTCCTGTATTTATCCGGAATATGAAACTTGGTCAGAGACGCTCCAGGGATCCAGACGACGCCCTTTGTTCAATGGCCGAGATGAAGCTGCGGGCAGCCCTCCCTTTGAAAAGGTGTCCAGAAAGGAATGGCGTTGCAGGCAGCTCGCGTGTATCTGGAGCTGTGCGAGGGCGCCACCTGCTCCGGGTTGCGGCAAGGACAGGGAGGTGCCTGCTGCGGCAGAGACCCGTTTTAATTGCGGGCAAGAAATGCTGTTGATGCATTAGGCAAATCTTTCAGCTTGCAGGTGCGGGTCTGTCTTAGCTTCTCCTACTGGGCAGATGTCCCCGCCGGTGGTTTCTTGACATCCCTCCTCCCGCCATTTAATCACAAGGAAACATTAGTGTGGAAGAAATCCTAAACCTGCGGGTAAACGCGGGCGTTTGAACGGGATTCAAAGGTGATGTCTTCAGGCAGCCCGGAAGTTTGGGGAACGTCCTTTTGACCCGAAGGATCTGGGCCAGGAGGCGACGGGGGAGAGGATCCGGGCCAGGAGGCGACGGGGGGGCACCTCCCCCAGACGGGCCCTGCTGCTCGGCGGGCCGCGCTGTTGGCCGGGCAAGCGCTGGGTCTTTGGGCCCGGCGCTGGCCAACTGAAGCGGCTCTTGCTGGCATCGCTGCTCTTAGATATTCGCCCGATGGGCGAGGGCTGCGTTATTAATTGTGGCCGCGCCTTTGCTTGCTCTTTGCGAGAGCGGCGTTGTAAATTGGCTCTAATAAATATTAGCCGCTAGATTAGGCGAGGTGAAGCTGGCGCGGCGCTCCATTTTCGACCTGTAGCCTCTGCAAAGCCGCCAGTTCTGCGCCAGATTAGCCCCATCCATCCAGTGTCAATGGTTGTCTTGTTGAGAAAATCAGTGAGTAAACACGGCTGACAGAGAGGGGGCTCAGCTGATTACTCATACAAATAGACTGCAAGCTCCTCCAGGAGAAGCTGTTTCGAGAGATGGGCTTCTCGCATTGACAGCGCGGCTTCTCCCAGGATCGGGTGTCCTGCTGTTCCCACTTTGTCCTCCATCAATCACACAATTGTGTCCGGGATGTTTTATAGAGTCACTTAATATCCCTGCCTTCATCTCTATTCACTTAGAGAATGATCTGCCATACGGGGGGGAAGGTTTCTCTGCTCCTTTGCTCTCCCCAGAATGGGACGCGAGGCAAGCCCGGGCCACAAAGGCTTTGGTGGGGAAACGCTGCCAATTCGGAGCCGAGGGAAGGGGGGGGGAGCGGACGGGGAGGGGGAGCCTGAAATATCCCGGCTGCCTTTCTGATGCAAATATAGCGAACCAGCTACGGGATGTTTCATTTTCAGTCAAGCCTGTGGTGATTTAAATGTCGCCCGCCATTCCCTTATTGTCTAGCTTTATTAAGCGACACCCCCCCCCCGCCCCAGCTTCTTAGCATTATTGGAGGTAAGGCAGAAAGTAAGACGGAGGGAAGGGAAGGGGGAGAGTGAGGTTGGGGAAGGCTAAGGAGGGTTCAGCTCAGCGCGAAAAGGAAAGATGCAAAGATTATAAGCATCCGCCAACCCGAGTTATTGTTTCACGTTGATGAACTGTCTCGACTTTAACCGATTAATGGCTCAATTAACCGCTTAATTTAAATGTTGCACAATCTCAGTAGCGGTGGTTTGCTGGAGTTATATACTGACGGTCAGAAATAAATAACGCCAGAAAATAACGTATGGGTTTTTTTTTGGGGGGGGGAGCGCCTCCAATTCTTCCTCGAAACAAGAGGTGAGGTCAGTCTGACAACAATGCCACCAGCGCTGCGCGCAGCTCCGACTGAACAGATCTGAAGATTGATTTCTTGAGCACGCTTACTTGTAAGCAGGTTTCCTTAAAATCAATGGCACTGACTTGAAAGTAAATGTACAGGGGGCGGGAGGCACGCTAGGCTGAGACTGAAGGCACCGATTACCACCAGGCACTTATGAAAAGGATCTCCACACAGGACTCCAAAATAAAATCAGGTTGAATTAATTGGAATGAAAATACCTATCTGTTAAAAGCGGAGTCCGGACATTAACAGAATAGTCAAATCGGCCCAGTTTTGATAACCTGCTTTAAAAGGCCTCTATCAGTCTAAGAACAAGTAATAATTTAAAAAATTGGTTGCCGAGATCGAGATGGCCATAAATCAGGAACTGAGATTTATTAGTGAAACCCAGACTGTTTCAAAAAATATTTTGCCTTTTGAGGGGGGGGGGGCAGTATCGATTTGTTCTTCAAAGTTGTATGGGCTCACTCACCAGCTTCTTACTCCAATGTGAATTTGGAAGGAGACTATTGTTTGTTTGAGGTGTGTGGGGTTTTTGTTTTGTTTTTTGTTTAATTGTGGATCTCTTTTCTTTGGCTCTCGGTCCCTTCCCAGCAGGGAAAGCCAGGCCCTGAAAAACGGCTTGAGTCCTGGAGAATTTTAAAGACAGGAGGAGTACAAGGTATAACTGTTCAAATGCCTCATCTGCAAATTGGATTGCTACACAATTAATCAGAAAGTTAATTAATGAGCAAGTTACTAATTAGGACAATTTAAAGCCAATGTTTATAGAGTCTTACCTTTAAAGAAATAAAATACCAGCCTGCTAATTGGTCCATACCTTGATTTCATAACTCATCACCAAGGTTATAACGCTACAGATGTTTTGTTTATTATGTAACACATGGCAATTATGTCAGTATTATATTGGGCGCATCGTGAATCAATCTTGAACATTTTGTTATCACTTTAAAGACTTCCATTTCCTAAAATAATAGAGAGAAGAGGTTAACTAGACGGAGCTATCAGGTGCTCTTCCTGGTACTCCCTTCAGAGATCGGACAAAGGCTGAGCATCTTCCCCATTTTCTCATTAGCAGGCACTTAAGAGCTTTACCCACTTTCTATAGGATTAAAGGACAAAACTCCCATTGATAAGGCCCTCATCCTCAGCCCATTCATTTTTATTCACAATGAAGTTTTCTTCAATGGGATTTCCAAGGACTGCTCATGGAAGTCCCTTGCGTTTTTAGTTTCCCTGAGTTCAGGTAGGCATAGGCAGCACCTTCAACCTGATTTTATGTTAACTTGCCTGCTATTTTTACAATATTATTCTTTCATATGTAGGATAAAAATAACAAAGAGCACGGTGACTCCTTTCTTGAACTGCCCATTTTACACCAATTTGGGGTGTGCCTGTCTGTAGATCTTTGCTAATTTAAATATATTTATCAGTACATGGGAGGGGGGGGAATAAAGTCAAAACACATCAGGAACTGAAATCATAAGTAGTTAAAAAACTGAAGTTGTGAAAAATTAATGCTGGTATAAAATCATAGAAGCATGATGACAAACAATACTATTTTTGATGATATATTGTAGTGCCCTCTTTTTCCACAAATGGAAGAATCACCTAGAAAATTAAAAAAATCTCTTAATGGATGTAAAACAGGGTACATCAAAATAAATAACAAGCAATGTTTCAATTAAAACTGAAATAAACTCCATCAAAAGGGTCTTTGCATATTTCTGCCCCAGATTTATTTAATAGAAAATGCCCTTCCTTGTTTTCAGTAGGAGGAGTAAATGAGCACGTGAACCACCGAATTACGAATTACTTTCTTACTTGCTGAAGGAGCTGCTCAGAGCTGACCACTCTGGTCTTCATTCTGTTAGATCCTGATATACCAATTATATGTGCATCTTAGCTGTCTCCAGTCTAATTCCTACTTTCTTCATCTTAACTAAAGAAGGGAGGAAATTGTAGGCATGCCAAGGTCTGCAGATCACAATTTACTCAAGTTGTGCGGAGGGGTGGTTGTAGGAGGTGGTAAAAAAAGACAACAATATGATTGAAGTTCTGCCTGTTTTTTAATGTGACTTATCATCAAGGCCACTATCTTGACTTTTTGGGCATACTTTGCAGATACTCCTCACCATCATAGTTAATGACAAGAAGGACAGCATAAGGAATCAGTTGAATCTATCACCAAACAAGTTATAAAACAAATTTTTAGCCAATTATTTTCTCAATGTATAAATCCAAATTGCTTAATTTAATTGGACCTTGCTTTTTGGTGAAAAACAGATCATAAACTGAAGTGATGGTGGAAATTGTATAGCATGCTTGAAAATACTGGTACATTTTTGTACGGTATTCAGAGTAACAACCTATATTATCACTACTGTGCCTCAATCCAATAATGTATTTGTTCACATTCTTTACAGAGCAAATATATCCATCAATTTCATATTGTGGTATTTTTAACCTCTGTATGAATAATGGGGGGAGAGAGATGGGAATGGGGGGGGGAAACTAAATCCTGCTGACATTGAAATTAATTAGAGAATTTTCATCTGACACCCCAAGAAATACTTTGGCACACCTTTTCCAACCTGATGCTCTCCTGAAATGTTGGACTTCAACTCCCAGAATTCTGCGTGGAGATGGTTGGTTGATCTGGCTGGGGGTTCTGGGAGTTGAAGTCTGTTCCACTTCTTAGCAAGCACTATACAGAGAAAGAGCTTTCTAATACAAGCTATCCTTCTTTAGTTATTGCTTCAAATGTCTTACTATACCAAATCCTTCTGGCAACCTCTCCTTCAACAATAAAATGTACATCTCTAGTAATTTTAAATGAAGAGTCTTCTGTATCACGTTATTAGCAATAAATCTACACGATTCTTTGTTGGTTAAAATCATTATCATCATCATAGTGATCATTACTGAACTCATTATTCTTGTGTTACTATCAGAGTAGATTTATGATAATACCCTGCATCTCGCCTGAGCTAAAGAAGGTGTAAAGGGTTTGATTAATAGCTGCTTCTACGTATTAATATTCGATGTTTCTCATGTTTTAAATACATAGCTACTGGCTAGTTTTCTTATGAAGCATCTGATCAGGCCCTTAACGTTTTTCCTTAAATTCACTCAGGGATAAAAGAAAGAGCCGTTTAAATGTAAAGCTGGGGGTTAGGTAGGGGAATGGAGAGCAAATCTTGTAGTAACAAGTACAATAGAAAATACCCTCCCCCCCCCAAAAAAAATAGGCAGTTAACATCTACCATCTGAGGCTTTGGGGGATCTGCCTCCCATTGAGTCAGTGGGTGGAAGGAAGGCACCCAGAAGAAAGCCTTCTGAAAGCAGCCATAACTATCTGGGAGCATGTCAGTTTCCCAGAGAATTAAAGAGCGAGATTGTGAAAAGGTTCAGGGACGACGATATTATTGGACTGTCTTCGTCACTTTGTTTTTGCACACATACATGATGCCCGTAAAAGAAGGAGGTCTAGCTATTCCGGAGAAGCCGTCATCCATCCTGGCTGGCGTTGAATTACCGAGAGAGGCAGGGAGGAGGGAGCGAGACTCGGGCGAAGAGCAGCGGATCCACTATCTGTCCCTTAAAGGTTACGCGGCGCTCTGCTTCGCTTTGTCTTCCTCGCGCCCTTTCCTGGCAAAATGGAGACATCACATCCTTGCCCAGCCTCGACTCAGTATTTATGAAGGTTTTCTGACAAATAGGCAGGCTGGCCACGCATGGGTGGCTGCCTTCATTCCGCACTTGGCTTGTTTACATAGGACCAGCACCATTTCCACGGATTAAACAAATCACAGGCAGAAGGAGACATTTATAATCCGCCAACGAGGCCACAGGCAGTTAAAGAGGGGTGCGCGCGGGTGTATGTGGGCATGGCTGTAAGGAAGAAAAATAATGTCCACGGCCAGGGAGCTGACCTTCTCCTAAGAGGGCAACTCTGGAGTCTACCGAGATAAATACAAGTTATATATAATAGTATGAATGCACGCATACTCAAGTGCGCTCAGCTCGGAGAAATGCACACAGTCCCACGGACTTAAGTCTAATAATATTTACGCCTTAATATTAAAAGAGCACTTACACTTTCAGTTTCCCGGAAAACGAACTACAATAAGCTGCTGTGTAACATTATAACCATACTACAATGAGTGTGTGCCGTGGCCACTGCATACGCACGCACACATCGGCATCTAACAAATAAGATTAAGTTACATATAAAGTGGCCATAAACATTGAAAGTTTGAAGCTCCTTTTTGAAGCAGTTCGGGACTGGATGATGGCCACTGTAATAAGCATGCTTTTAGATCATTGTGGAAAGCATGTTATATTCAATTTTTATAAAAATATATATATAGTAAGAGGCGGAGAGGTGCTGCGGTTCAAGGCATCAGGCTAGGACCCAGGAGACGGTCAGTTTTAGTTTCACCTGAGCATAAAGTCAGCTTGGGGAGTTTGGGCCAGTTCCTTTCTCTCAGGCCGAATAAAAAGGCAACGGCGAACCACTTAGGAAAATGTTGCCAAGAAAATTGCATGGACCTATCCAGGCAGTTGCCTGAAATCAAGAATGGCACAGGGGAAAAAATGGTACATAATATGTTAATATATGTTCTGTTAATGAGAATGAACGTAGATGCCTAGATAGTGTTAAGTAGCAGGAATTTGAAAAAAAATTCATCTTAGTGTAGATGGCGGGATTGTTATTGTTATATTAATTTGTTATATTCTCTAAGAGCCGGCGAATTAGAAATCGGATTTTAAACGAATGATAGATCCTATAAAGCTCAAAAGCATCCCAAATGCCTGGATCCTAAAACGAATTCATTTCAGTAGGAAACCAAACCCGGTCAGTTACCGCGGAATTTGCTCTCCGAGAAAAGTCTGCGAAAGGAAAGATGAAGTCGCAAGAGTGACGTGTCAGGGAGGGGGTCGGAGAGGCGCCCCCCCAGTCCCGCTCAGTTGCGCGAGCTTGCTCCCAGGTAGGAACGACCCCAAGCTGCGTCCCTGAGCCCCGTGGTGGGCATCGAGCTGATGGCGCCGGGCACTTGCGCTTTGCCAGGGCGAGGCGAGAAGAACGCATCATGGCGCGCCATCAGCAAAATCCTGCTCAGAGCGCTTAGTTTCCCAGTCGGTTACCACCGCCATTCACCCGGAAGTATAAAGGCAAGAAACTGTGCTATTTCTTCGCCGCCTATGGAAACCGGGCTTGCCTCTGTTATGACTTCTCGCCGGACTAAGAATGCTAATATCGAGGAAGGCGCCCCGACTCCAAACGTTGCCCTTCCTTTTCGGTCGGGGCAGGAGGCGGCGGCGGTTCGAACTGTCTCCCCCTTCTCCTCCTCCTCCTCCTCCTCCTCTTTGCAGCTGGTGGATTATAAAAAAAATGACACATGTCAGCCACCTCGGGCAGCGGGAGCAAGGAAATTCCTCACAAAATAGCAAAGGTTTCGAAAAAAGAAGCACAACAAAAATATTGAATAAATTCCCTTTTAATTTATTTGATCATTCCACATTACGGAGCTATGAATTGCTCAAATTTGATAACAAGTACTCAATTCAACTCATTATGTAAGTTAAATTAGACTTCGATAAAATTTCAGTGGCGCGCGGTGGTTCCTAAAATGAAATGTAATTTGTGCAAGAATTTGTTGTATCTGTCACAAATATTTCCAATTAGCGGCCGTAATTATTTGATAGTTTCTGTAATTATGGCTTAAACGGGTGAATTTGGGACTGTGGAGGACCCTAATTGGCCTAAATTTGATATTTTGCATATTTGCATAATGAGGAAATTGGTAGAAAATTGTGTTCATTCATTTGTGAAAAATCCTATGAATTTTATGAATTTGAAAGCTCTGTTTGTGCAGACTGTGACTTTGCTTGCTGATCCCTGAGGAGCTCACGCTGAATGCCTGAACGGGCAGCGCGCCAACTTCTCCTCCAGGAGCAGAAAGGGGGGGCTGCGGGGGAAGGAAAAGAAAAGAGGGCAAGAGCGCGCGCCGAACAACACAAAATTGTGCGCATGCGTTTTCGGCTCGCCTTTTTTTTTGGCTGTAGGATTGCCAAGTGCTGGGCTGCTAGTGTTCGCGCGCGCTCCCGTGCTAGAAAGTGGTGGGAGCAAAGATCGAGCTGCTACTGCCGTGAAGTGGAGCGGTTCCTTCAAACGCGTTGTATGCATTCGTGGAAAAAAACAAGTCTTCCAGTCTTCCACGCGGACGGGGACGAACAGGGCTGCGCGGACAAGGGAAACTCGGGCACGTGCACGATGGCTAAATACTTCTCCCTTGCAGTCTGGGTGATCCATTGCACTGTCAGGTGGAAACAGTTAAAAGAGAAGCCAAAGCCTCGGCTTTTAAGATGCTGGCCCACACAGCCCCATTCATCATTGTAACGTGACGGGTTATTTTTTGTTGTTGTTTGCTAGCGTCTTGCGCTCGGTTGGAGTTAACGTGTAACAGCTCCTTTGACGCCAAGCAGAGTTTGCATCAAAGCAGCCAAGATACCCGGAGAAAAACAAAATGCAAAGCCGCCAGAGAAAATAGCCTCCTCACCAGCAATCAACATCCAGATGAGCATAGATTAACACCATATAGACCAACAATCAAAAAGTAAACAATATCCCAATCAAGGAATCACCAATGAAGACTAACTAGTCAACAGTAAACAACAACCTAATCACAGGAAGCACCAAGACCATTCTCATCAACACTGACAGGGTGAGCCACTAGTATATAAAATGACAGCAAACCCCACTCTCTTCTACCACTGATGATGTTACCTAGTTTGGTAATGAAATGTCTGCAAGAAAACAAGCTCAAAGAGCAACAAGGACCCCACAGAAAATATCCTCTTTTTCATCCCGGAAAAATAGTGCAAAGAAATGAAATACTCATTTAGGCACAACACACACAATGCTATATAGTATATGGCATAGGAAGAGGAAATCTGGATTCATTAGTTTTCCCTTATCGTGTACCTCCAGATGTAGAACTCCCATAATTTCCTGTACAAGCAATTGCACTACTGTATATTGAATAAGAGTGGGATTTATTATCCAGTGTGTCAGAGGTTTATTTTAATTGGGGAGAGCATTAGTAGAGTGTATAGGAATCCCAGATATAAATACTATCTGAAAATTTGGGAGACTGCATGATGCATATATTTGGATCCTATTTTAGATGCCTGCATTCTTGAGAGTACATAACACTGTTTTTCTGTTCTATATAATGCCACTTCTCTGAAACTTCCCATCTGTAACCTTGGTATAAATTTCTAATTTAATTAGAAAAGTAAGCCACCTATTTACAGATTTTAACCCTAATTTGTAGTTTAGGAAACCTTAATCCATTGCTACACAATATCTTTACATGGATTAACTAATATATAAGGGAAGTATGCACGTTTTCCAGAACAAAGGAATTATTATTCCTGTCCCCACCAATTTCTAAACATCAATGCCAGTGGTCACTCTGATTTATCTGAAATAAGGGATATGTAAATTTTTGAAGATTTGTTACATCTAAATATATTGTAAATAATTTACTCTGGAACTATTTCATTGAAGAGAATGAACTTCTTGTGACAATAAAAGTTGAAAAATACAAGTGCCATTTTGCTTTTTTTATTGTTCTTGAATGTAGCAGATATTACAGCAAACTGTCTTGGATTTATTAAAAAAAAGATAATATGGTTTTGAATGCTTCATTCTCAAATTTCATTCCTGTCTTCCTAAAACAAAGGCATTTTCAAAAGTTGCAAGTCTGGATTTAAAAATACAGTTTTCCATGTCACTGGAGAGTTTTATATACTTCATTTTATGTCCCTAGGGTAACTTTAGACAGTTAGCACTTTATCTGTTCCCATGGAGTAGTATAATATGTGAAGATGTAACATGGCCTAAATGCTTAAGTGCTTTATCTTACACTGCATTCCTGGCAAAGGTTAACATAAATTCATCTTCCACTGAAGCAGCGTTTGTTTCTAGCTTCTAAACTGCTTTGTGGTATAGCTAGAATAGAATTTCCATTAAAACGTAAACAGTGAATGGACAGGTATATGGAGCTGCTGCTGGTCACTTGGCAGCATTTGTGTTACTTCATCTGTGATTAGATGAGTCGGGGAGCTCTTAAGCTTAGATTTACTTCTGGTAAATATGCTCTGTTGTTCTTGGATCTCATTTTTCTGCAACTAATAGCACTTGTTCTCACACCAAGATATTGCTATGTCCATGGGCACTGATGTGCCAGTAAATAGGTCCACTGGTACCTATAAAGTGTTTGATCATACCTAAGTTTAATTTTTGTTACTTAAACAGAAAAGATGAAGTTAGCTTGCAGCAAAATAAAGCATGAGTCACCAGCATGATCTTTTCTTTTCCAAAATGTGCATAGGCCATATAGATATTTTTGAAAAATAAAAAAGGTGGGTGGCTGCAGACCAATGCTTAGCTGGAAGTGTACTCACCTACCAGAAGATAAGCAGAATTAGTAAAGAATCTTATGGTAAAGACATATGGTAAAACATTGATTAAAAATATCAGATAAAATTATTTCCATAAATAATAGCAATATTCTACAATATTTCAAGATAAAGACAAATACTTAAGTAATGGCTAGTGGCTAAGGGAAGGGAAGGACAAACTATCAAAAGTTCCTCCATATGATGTTTTCTATGTTTTATTTATTTTATTTCAGTATCTCATTTTTTTGTATCTATAGTCTTTATTCTTTACTATCAGATGCTAGAACACGAAATGACTGTTTAAAATAAACTTTAATATCTTAAAAAAGCATCTTAGGGAATACAAGAGATGCAGGAAGTAACCTCATCAGTTTGCTTTTTGATAAATGTGCATTTATTATTGCAATATCCAGTGTGGCAGCTGCATCTGAATACCTACACGTTCTGAAAAGTTGCCTACTCACTTAGAAGATACTGAATGAAATCAGTAGCTTAATAATTGTAAAATATGCAATATAAAAATTCAGCATTCAATTTCTTTTCAGAAAAATGTGAGTTTTGGTGTAATACTTTGGACTAGATAAGGCAGTAGAAGAGAGCCAGTTGATGTAGTAGTTGAGGCATTAGGATAGAAACCTGGAGAAACCTGCCTTAGACACAAAGCTAGCTAGGTGACTTAGCCGCAGGAATTAGGCAACAGTTCCATATCTGAAAAACTTGCCAAGAAACCTGCAGGGGGTTGTCCAGGCAGGAGTTAAAACTGACTCGAAAGCACTAAAATAAAATAAAAGTCGGTAACATGGTTATTCCCAAATTATATTTTTATGCATCATAATATATAGCTGGAATTACTGTAGATGGTATAGACTAAGGCATAATATTCAGTGCATATAGCAATAATTGAACTGAGCAGATGTCTAAATAAACATGCCTTGGTTTGCAGCCATTGCCGTAATTCTAAGCATTAGGATGTAATACTTTGAGACCTATTCTAAGTAAAAATACTAGAGTAGATCATAATGAGTTCTTATGAACAATATTAAAAACCTTCTTTCTTAAAAGTTAGCACATAATGCTGTAAGTCATAGAAACTGTGCTCACTGCAATACAATAATTTTTGTCTTAATTGTTTATAATCTTTCTATCCTGTTCTTCTAAAGCACGGGTGTCAAACTCGCGACGTCACGTAACATGTTGCGACGTATCATGACTTTTTTCCCATTGCCGGCAATGGGGTGGGTGCAGTTTTGGCGTGACGCATCCGGCCCACGGGCCAGCAGTTTGACACCCCTGTTCTAAAGGATCATATACCGCTCTTAAGTGTAACATATCTGGTTTGATTTTGACCTAATGTGATATGCAAACCCATCCTATGTTTAGTCAACTCTGTTTTTTCCCCCCTGAAATTATTTTAAACCATAACAAAACATCTTGCTAAGCCAAAATTAAACAAAACACAGGAGGAATGAAGCTTTGACAGATGTTGCTAAATTACAACTCCCAGCATCTTTTATCATTGGCCATATTGGCTGCAGCTACTGGACTTGTAGTAAGCAATTTTGGAAAAGCCAGAAATACCCTAACCTCTCTTAGATTTTAGCTTTTCTTGAACTGAAATTGAAAACAAATCTGCAAGGCACTCTAGGAGCAGATATTTGGAATATTTTGCTGATGCTTAAGCAGATACCTAAGCACACAAAAGGGCAATTGAAAATGCTCGTGCTTGTCTTTATGGTACCTCAGAGCTTGAAACTGTAACTCAATGTTTCTCAAACTTGGCAATTTTAAGACATGTGGTCTCCAACTCCCAGAATTCTCTAGAATTCTGGAATTTGAAATTATCACTTCTTAAAGTTACCAAGATTGATAAACACTGCTATAATGAAACAATATTTTAAAAATATTATTTTGTAAATCAATGTTATGGTTGTCTTGAGACATTTTACATTTAATTGAATCACCACCAACAATACTTTTTGCATTTATTTGTCATGTTCTCTACTTAGTATACCTTAAATGCTCTTCTCTAGGATAAAGTGAAAAAATGACCATGCACATTTTGAGATATTCACAGTATAATTATCCCTGTTTTTTATGCCTTTGGGCCATTCAAATAGTATGAAAAAAGGAGTCTTCTGGTGGAAAATTAAGGCTGGTTGAGGTCTTGAAAGAAGTGGAGCGATTGCAACCAAGAACATCAACTGGAAGGTGGATTCTGGCTAGCATAATCTCCTTGATCAAAGGGAGTTTATGAGATAATCCATGTGTATTCTGGAAGGCAGTTCCTCATGAGTAAACTGCAGAAACAGGATTTTTGGCCATGGCTCAGGAGTTGAACTGCCAGGAATTCCAGGATTCCATCCTTATTCTTAGCTGTAGTTTAGCCCTACATATGGGCATTAAGTCTGGTTTCCCCATTAATCACTTGGAAAGTAATTAATTTACAGATATAGGGAATTTTCCCTTGGAGCAAAAATAAAATTCCCTGTGGGAGTTAAACCTTCTTTCAGAATTACAAACAACAACTATAAGAAAAACTTTGATGTAAAGATTCAAGAATCTTTTTGCAAAAGTCTTAACAAAGAGAAGATTTAAGAAAGTTTTAAAATAGATAAGGGGACAGTATTTTTTATCATTTTTACTTTTTATGAAAGTGCTTTGGTATATATTTACACTAAGCCAGTTTATGAGATCCAGAACTTAAAGTTTGTTACTTATTGTTAAAGAGACCATCTAATTGGTTGTCTCTGCAAAACAAAAGAAGGATATATCTAAATTTGTATGACAGGGGAAAATAACTATGAATTAAATATAAGGTACTACAAGGTGCAAAGGAAAGAGGAGGATTGGGTCTACCTGTTTTGAAATTATACCTTGCTCTGTACTACTTAACTTGTATGAAAGAGTAGGTGTTATTAAGAGATAGGAGGCTATTGAGTTAGAAGGACATGATATGAGATTTGGATCACCTGGACATTTATGGCATGATAAAACTAAGGTTAAAGTAGTCTTTTAAAATGAACTTCACAGATTTGTCCGACTGGCCATTTTGTGACACAGAATGGAAAACTGTAAATGTGCTTTTCATTTAATTAAAGTTTTCTTCCTTAGTCAATGTTTGTACATTTTTCATCACGTGTAGATATCTATATGCTGCTCATTTTGCTAATAAAACACTGCAACTAAGTTTCTATTCCTCTCATTTTATAAATGGAGAGGTAGAGAGAAACAGGCTAGTGTAAACTTTATTGATCCAAGGTAGAAGATGTTATTCAAGATATAGACCATTCTTTACATTCTTGTATAATAGTTTTAGCAGAATTTAGCACCTTCAAATCACTGTATCTTTTCTTGTCTGATTAGACTGAATCCCTCAGAAAAGGGAGATGATGATGGGTTGGGGGGAGGGAGGGAGGGAGAGAGAGAGGAATCCAAATGGAAACTTTTACATGTTGGACCATATAAGACATGATCACCTAAAAGCAACTATAGTTCACTGTACTTCACTGAAGACTTTGGCTTCAAATGACTAGGACATATGATCAATGTACTTAAATTAACTATCTGACTTGTGTTCCCTAGCGCTTACTAGGGAGGGCAGCTCCACCCCCTTTCATTATTTATCTCTAAGCATTTTCCTTGCTGTGGGGAAATCAGTAGGTATCTTCGACATTATGTCTGGGTGGAAAGTAATCTGCTTTTTATGGAACCAGGTTTTACAGTCTGTAACCTAAGAATCCTACAGATTTGTACCTCTGGAAATGTGGGCTCTAGTTCAAAATAGGGATGAAAATATTCTCTTCAGCTGGAAAGCCATCATTCATTTGGCTCAGCTTGGTCTAGAATTTCCTGCAACCCATCTGCAGGAAATGTGAAGCCAAAATGCTTTAGAATTAGGTTTTCACAGGGAATTCCCTGTTAATTAGTTATTTCTCTCTGCCATGTGAAGCGCTGCAAAAATATCAGCTACTTTAAGTCCATAAAATGCAGTCAGCTATTTAAAACTTTTTTTTATTTCTCTAAGGATTTATTTATTTTCTGTGATATAAACATGCTGCTCTTGAACCTTGGTGTGTCCGTCATTTGAGTGCCAGCTCATTCCATTATATTGAGGTCAATATTCTACAATACTGCATACATAAATGTTGGGAAAAAGTTCAGTTCAGGCTCCTGCAGTGTGACTAGGCCAGTGGCCTGCACATGAAACAGGAACCAAGGACATGGAAAGTCTTGCACAAAGCTGGTTAGCAACAAAAAGCTAAGTAGGTCAACTGCAACATAAGCAAGTAGGTGAACAAAGTAACCATATTAGGCTATAGCAAAAGGAAATAAGCTACACGTCATACTGCGGCAAAATATAGCCAATAATATAGCAAAGAGCTATGCGATAAAATGTAACCAATTGCATAATAGCACCTACTTATTTCCTTATAACATGTAACCAATTGTGTATTGACACCTGCTTCCTCCTACACATGTAACCAATCATGTATGAACAAGCATGTACTTCCTCATATATGTTGCCAAATAAAAGGGTAGCTCAGAACACGCCCTGGGCGCACTCACCTCGAGGACCTGTGTGTTGTCTTCACTTGCTCGAGACTCATGAGTGGCCCACCCTAATTGTGGCAAACCAAAAAACGCCACACATAAAAAAAAAACCATTGTTTTATTGTAGCAGGTAGTAAGGATAATCCTCGGATAAGGAAATATTATGTTCTTGCTTTAATTTCCAAAATATGTTGCATCTATAAATACATGCACTGCTTAGAATTTAAGTTGGGATATTGATGTTCCCTTCATTGTCTGTTCTATATTAACAATGTTTTCATTTGTGCACCGAGTGAAAAACAACCTGAGTGGGACATAGGAATGGGGTGCTTTAGATCACTCTCCTTCCATACACCAACACACGCAATAGGTACTATGAAAATTTGTAGTACTATCCATCTATTTGGCAGCTTACATGAGATATCAAAGTGAATGCAAATGTCCTTTTTCCACTCTGCAGTTTCTTTTAAATATAACCATATAGAGAGTGCTCTACTAGATTACACCAATGATCCTTCTAGGCAGCATCTTATTTTCAATACAGATATCAAGAACTTCTAAAAGTTTCGGACAATAACTTTCCTATTGTTTCTTTTCAATAGTATTCAGAACTATGCTGCTTTGAATGAAAGGTTTTCTGTTTTTAGTTTTTGTTTTTTGCACTTAGTCACCAACCTGCTTCCAAGCTGAATTCAAGTATGCGTTTTGATCTACAGTATCAATATGTTTGAGAATCCCACTCCACTTCTTTTATATTCCATTCAAATGGTATATACTTTTGTACTGTACAATTGTATAGGATGTTGAGCTGAGCCCCTCTCCCAAGTGCTCCTTAATGTGAATTCCACAGGTTGATCAAGATGGAAAAGATCTTTTAGCAATGGTCCCATATTTGCAGAATTCTCTCCCAAGAGAAGCTCCCTCAGTTGAGTATTTTGTCTTCTCAGTGCTAGGCTAAGACATTTTATTCACTCAGGTCTTTTTAGACTCACATTAATATCATCTTAGTAGTGGTTGCTGTCCAAAATGATTACTGACTTCTTTTATTTAGTGTTATTTGTGCTCATTTATTATTAAGGTTCCACTAAGGAATGGGACTTACCTAGCATCTCTCACTTCTGCAGTTTCAACACTAATATGGGTGAGTGTGTCGTGTTCAGGTTTGAAACACAAACAATATCACATTGTATTCACATTCCTCTTAAATTCTATGCTGCTTCATCGGAGCTGTAAAAATAATGGTTTGGGTCATAAAAATTTCAAGCAGAGTTCTTTTTTTTGAAAAAAGGATTACTTATCTCCTCTAGCAGGCTACAGTTTTTTTATAAAGTTGCTCTTGAGAGTTTGATATGATACATGAGGTTATAGTTAGAGGGAAGAATCAGTGAAAATTGCCCCCTCACCCAGAAGAGATTTGATGGAGCCACATGGCTGCTTGTCACAAATGAACACCTGAAGAGTTTAGATGGTCCAGATGGCTGAAGGAGCCGTCATGCTTCTTTTTCAGCACGTGTGTCCATGTTATAAATCTCAAGTTTGTTGTTAGGTATACATATCACATGTTTCAGTTAGATATCCACTTTTGTAGAGCAAAAGTGAATTTCGTAGCATTTTAAGCTTCTGTGTGTGAACCAGCATATCCTCTTTTTCATCATACTTATTTACTTAGAAGTATATATGCTTATCCCCAGGAATCATATTCCAAGCAGAAGAATGAAACGGTTCCTTAAAACAAATATTTAGCGATGGGCTGAGAGCACAACATATTTCAAAAGCAAATAAGAACAGAAATAAGATTATGCCAGTAATGTGACATTTTATTCCCTTCCCCCTACATACATAAAAAGTACAGTACAGTATCTAACATTCACAATTATAATAATTTTAATAAATCAATCTTGATTCTATTTTCTTTCTATGGATTAAACTTTTTTTTACAGCTAAATAAAAATAAGCATCGCCAGTAGGGGGAATAGATGTATAAAAAACAAACTATTTTTATGATATGAAAATTATTTGAATATCATTAAATAGTACATCTAAAATTCCTGGCACATAATGGTTTTACCACATATTTTTATGAAGAAATGTCAGGTAAGAGTATATGAATTCAGATTTCTCGAAGCTTTTGTAGCAATCATTTACCCTTTGTGCACCATAACACAATATATGTTTTTAAATGTTCTTCCAGCCTTTTTTTGGTTAATGAAACAAACAACAACATGATAAAGAAATAAAACATTCTGCTATTGTCATGGTGTACTTCCCCTCTTCTGACATTTAACTAGAACAATTGTCTGGATGCTTCTTATAAGTCTGAAATTAGACTTGCTCATATCCACAATGTTAACATCTACATATGCTACAACTAAGTATGCATCACCTTAATAAGATTTAACCTGAAGGAGGGTTTTCCTAGAGAACATCATTTTTAAATGTAAAAATGTTAATAGTTTAAATAAGAAAGCAGGGAGGGGAGGAATTCAAGGCAGTGAATATCCAGGTGACCCTGTCCTATTGATCAAAATAACTGAGCAAGATCATAGCCTAAGTCATTTAGGGTTTTAGAGCTCAATATAGCACTCTAAATGGCCTGATAGGGCATTATGAATATTTTTAGTACAGGCATTCTGTACTTTGCAACTGTTAGTAGCCTGGCCATTTTGCACCAATTCTAATTTTGAGATACCTTTCCAGGACAGTCCATATAAATGGCACTGGAATTGTCAAAATAATTGTAACTGAATGTCTGTTAGAGCTTGCAGTGGGCAGGTTAGACTTGAAGATCTCTTTGGTCCCTTCCAACTCTGAGGTTCTTTGACTGAAACAATATAGAGATCTTATCAATAAATAATTGAAAAATGCTGCTAAGTTCAACAGCCTGGAAAAACTCTCAGTTCACTAGCTATGTTGTCTAAATGCACTCCTCGTGACAATTATCATCTGCAAGTTCAGTGAAAGGAAAAGTCCCAAATGTTACATTTGTTTTCTGTCATCCAGATAATTATCAAGATTAGGTAATGTTCAAGAACACTGATTGTTTTCTTGGAGTTAAAAAGTAGAGAGCTATAGAGCTGAGTGTCATCATCAGTAGAAGTGGATTGCATCTTATTCCATAGCTCTGAAGGACCTGTCCCAATGGTTTCATGTAGAAGTTAGATTACATCAGGAACAAGATAGAGCCCTGTGAGAAGTTATATGTAAATGACATAGATATTAAATAACTTTCTGGCAGGAAATATTAGAATCGCCATAAAACAGTGTCCCAAGGTCTAATTTTGCAAGGTGGCCCATATTCAATGCTATCTGCTAAGAA
>JALGBA010004273.1:880000-882500 GCA_023970755.1 Azemiops feae | reverse complement strand
CAAATTTCAGTATTTTTGAAGAGAACACTGAAATCTTGTCGCTTATAAAAATAAGTAACTTATCCTTCTAATCTATTCTGTTCCCATCCCCCTCTCTCACTTTCTCTCTTAGGCCATAAAATCAAAGTCTTTCTTGACATATTTGAAGTCTAAATAAAAATTAGATCACAAACAGGTATTATTCCTGTACAGTCTGATGGGAGGTCTGCAGGCAGAGATACATTCTTATGAACCATCATGTAAGGAAAAATATTCAGTGCTTTAAGAGTTGAAAATCTATCACTTAAAATTTTAATCTTTCATGAAAATAACTACCTGAAATCTGTCTTTCTTTTCCTCTGGTGAACTAAATATTTACAATATTTAAGAATAATACAGCATCTATAAAGAAATAGGAATACGGTGTCTGAAAAATGATTGAGAGCTAACTATTGCTTTACATATAATGGCTGTGTTTGAACACTAAACTGCAAATTGGCAATCTTTTTTTTTTCCAATTCAATTTTTGTCAATTCTTGGACACTGCCTGGACAAGTCCCTGCAGTTTTGTTGTCAAGGTTTTTCAGAAGTGGTTTGCCATTGCCTCCTTTCTAGTGCTCAGAGAAAGTGACTGGCCCAAGGTCACTCAAATGGCTTTGTGCCTAAAGCAGGCGATAACTCATGGTCTCCTGGTTTCTAGCCTGATGCCTTAATCACTACATCAAACTGTGTCTCAGTCATCTTTCATCCTTTGTTAATTCATTTGTACTCAGAAAATTTGAATAATTGAATAAACTATGGCTTAGTTAACTTTATATAAATGTATTAATTATATTGTAATTATTTAATTATATATTATGTATATTACAATTATAATATAAATATATTTCATGAACAAAGCCAATATAAAGCTTAGAACTGTATTTGGGATTGGGATGGGAATATTTCTTGGGATGTGTTGGCCTAGCCCTAAGGCCATAGCTGAATTGCTGAGCATTTGTTTCAGACACCCAAGGCCTCAAGTTTACCTCCATTATTTCTTTTTAAAACTGGGTCAACAAAGTTTTTACAGCAAAGCTGCAGTTATCATCAGCTTCATCACTATTTGCCAAGATCACACAGAACACGGACAAACATGAAGTCATCAGAATGGGTAAAACTGAAATTCCAGTCATTTTTAAGGCTTTCAGGCAGGGAAAAGACACAGTTGGTGAAGTAAAAGTTACAGAAACTTATTGCATCATTAAGCCACTTATTTTGGCACCAAAGAAGTAAATTCTGGTAGTTTGCATGTCACCATTTTGATCTGGCAATA
The DNA here is from genome assembly GCA_023970755.1 of Azemiops feae. Taxonomy (NCBI): domain Eukaryota; kingdom Metazoa; phylum Chordata; class Lepidosauria; order Squamata; family Viperidae; genus Azemiops; species Azemiops feae. The sequence goes on along the minus strand of JALGBA010004273.1, from coordinate 881,206 downwards.
TTCTGAGAACCCACAAAAATACGTAAAAAATATTTTTTCTTGGTAAAAGGTTCTCTTTAGCTACCATCAGTGGGCTGGATTAATGGCCTAGCTCAGTAAAAGAAGCTCCATATGTTTTCTGTGTTATCTTCTATGATTTTGCTCCTTTTCTCAAATTATTGGGATGGTTCCTCCACAGTATTTATGCACCCCTTGATTCAGCATTATTGTCATTGTTGAGAGGCAAAATGTTTTTCAATGGAAGTCACATATCACTCTCCCTATTAGCCAAATTTGCCTAGAAAGGGTCTAAAGGTGTAAATGAAATAGAAATAAATAAGCGTACGTTGACATTGTGGCTTGGAAGCTCAACTGGACTATTCCTGACAGGGTTGCACCTCGGTAGAACTGAATATGGAACATTTTAGTTGTTCTGGATTTAAGCCAAACACAATCCTGTTGTCCCTGTTTCCCCTTCTCCACATGGCCTGTATACCAGTCCTGCAGCTGGATCATCTTAGCATGTTCCTTCCGTTCCTTTAACTGCCATTGCTATGTGTGAATTCAAGTGCGGTAGAGCTAGCTGGTTCGCTCACTGTTCTCTAGATCTTACCAGCACCTTCATTCCCCTGAGCTGCCACTGCTGTGGCTACTGACTCCACTGTCTTTCACCCCAGAATAGCTCTGCCAGGAACATGCAATGTTCTGAGTTCCTCTTTGAGCCAAAGATCCTATGTTCCAGGTCCATCATCAGACAGAATGCACATAGTTTGACCTGAGTGTGAAACACCTATATCTGACAATTTTGTGCTTGGAATGATGCATGGATCATTTTGTACATCTCTAAAAAGGAGCACTTCCCAAGCACTACTGCATAAAGGAATGGCAGGATCATATGCCTATTCCTTCTTGTAACCTTTCTACTGAACGGGCAAGTAGCAACAACAGTCATGGATCCTTCCTTCCTTCCTTCCTTCCTTCCTTCCTTCCTTCCTTCCTTCCTTCCTTCCTTCCTTCCTTCCTTCCTTCCTTCCTTCCTTCCTTCCTTCCTTCTTGCCTGCCTGCCTGCCTGCCTGCCTGCCTGCCTGCCTGCCTGCCTGTATTGAAGTCTCAGACAAAAGGTGTGTGGCAGAAGAAGAATAAATAAAAAATATACAGCACAGAGAAAATATCTTAACTTTATAATTTATTTCATTTTATTTTTGGTCCTCACTTCACTCATTTCCA